>BMAU01016171.1:50000-97995 GCA_019973935.1 Trichonephila clavipes
CACACACACACACACACACACACACACACACACACACACACACACACACACACACACACACACACACACACACACACACACACACACACACACACACACACACACACACACACACACACACACACACACACACACACACACACACAAGTGGAGTAAACAAAAATATTAAAATATATCTTTACAATACTCTTTGGCACAAAATCGTAAATGTGTTTCTCCAAATGTATCTCCATCACAAGCCATTACTGGTGTACGTCTCAAAACCAATCATAAATCACAGATACATTGAATGTCTTATATAAGAAAACTAAAATCGTTATTTTTATTGATGAACCGACTTATACTAAATGTTATGAATAATTTATGTCACATAAGTAGAAATGTAAATAGGAATAAATTGTAAAACATGCAATATCTTCTTATAAAGATTGAATGTATGACAATTGCCCGTAAATAATATTAACGTAAAATGCAAGCAAAAAAATATATTATTTAGCATTGTGCGAAAAATTACCATTTTTGGTTATCTTTTTGAATTGCATCGTAAAGAGAAGGATTTATGGATAAAATACTAAACAGATTCTTTAATATTGATGACATTATTTTGCAATAGTTTAATGCGAAAGCGAGGAAAGCTAAATTGAGGAATATATATATACTTAATAATAATCTTACAATATCCAACAGTTGTCTTAACATTCAACATTATTTACAGATACAGTAAAATGGATACTTATAAAACGCATTTTAATTGAGTACCCTTTGTGAAGGTCCCCTTGGACCTCACTTTGAGAACGAGAATAAGTAGGAGTCAGATAAGAGCCAGTAGCCATTTTTATAAATAACTTTCTTTATTTGGTTATCTTATCCAAATAGAATCAAAGACTTATTAACTAATATATCTAACTAGTATTATGAGGTTTTAAAGGGAATGTCCTTTAAATTAACTTAAATATTTAATGATCCAATTAATTAACGATTAGAATATTGATCACGCAGAGATTACCACGATAAGAAATCCCAGATTTATATTTAATAATGTTCCTATTGAACATTTAATCTCACTCCTAAAACTTTAATGAGACTTTAATCAATATTTACCACACATGCAGTTCAGCTCAGCCTTTTCGTGAGATCTTATCCTCCTAGAAATCTCCAATAATATCTTTCTAATTTCACTATTATAACTTCTTACTTCAATCTCTCTCTCCTACTGCTCTAACTTTACGATTCCGTTTGACTTAAATACTTTATCTAATCTGCATATAATAAGGAATCCTGTCCTCTTTTTGGAGCTGATTGGAAATAGGTAGGGAATTAAATTTCCCTAAAAAAGACGACTCAGAAGGTTAGTGATAAAGTTCCGTATAGATTTGTCACACCTTTTCCTAAAAATACATAACTGATCCCTTCTAATAGTACCTTAAGAATATATATTCTGAAAATTCTAGATTTAGTGTTAAGTGTTTTAGTAAGAACGTTTTATATAAAGTTAGAAAGCTCTTGTTTGAAAGTCTTCATCATTGAATATTAAGATAATAGATCATAATATTGCACAATACTACCACTTTAAGTTGGATAAATTTGTATTTGTTAAAAACTGATCCGAGGAGGAGTTTTGCTTGGAAAAAAATTTCCCAGTTTCGAATTTATAAAATATATTAAATTTAGTTAATCAATTAACAAAGCCCAGTGGTTGAGGGGTAGCGTATCGCACTTCCTCGTCACAGGTTCAGGGTTCAAGCTACGGGCTGGGCAAGGTCGTCTCAGCCTTTCATTCCTTCAGTGGGTCGATAAATGAGTACCCAGCTTGCTTAGGAACTAAACACTGAAGGGTTTGTGTCAGACTGACCACCTGAACGGAATATCTCCTCATACATCTCAGTGCCCATGGTCAGGGAAACTGTGATGAGCACAGAAGGCTTCGGCCCTCATGGGCTCTTTCTCCACTGAGTTTAGTTTAATTAGTAAAAATTGCAAGATGCGTTGACTCCTAAATATACGTATTAAAATTGAAAATTAATGTAAATTATCCAAAAATCTGAAGGTAAGAATGTTAAAATATATACATATTTTCTTGTTACATATACATAACAGAAACATAAATATGATATATACATATCATGAACATTGTGTTACATACAAGGAATATATACTTAATGTTTATGTACATTTTTTTGTCTACTGTTTCAAATTTCATTAAAAGTTTTTTTCATAGTTATTAATTCGATAAATATGTCAGTATAGTAAAGATAATCTATTATTCAAATAGGTCACCAAATTAATGGTTGCCAGCAATGGAAAAGTTTAAAAATAAGACGAGAATCATAAAAATATAGTGGCCAAATTTCTGTATACTACGAATCAGAGTTTTTTCACTAAATAGTTAACTTCATTTTTTAATAATGATTTCTAGGTAGCACTATCATATGAACATTTGAACTTTTGAATCCTGTTTCTGTGTGACAATATCACCTTCAAAATAGTCCCCTTCAGTATTCACACGCATCTGCATTCGGTGCCGCCATTATTGGTATTAGTTCTGGAACGAGGGTTTCGGAAGGCCTTTCAGGAGATTCTCCGTTTTTGCCTGAATCTCTTCAACTGAAGTAAAATGTGGTCCCTTAAAGCAAGCTTTAAGTGTAGGAAGTAACAAAAGTCGAATGGGGCCAAATTAGGTGAATAAGGAGGATGCCACATCACCGTAATATTTTTGCTGGTCAGAAACTGCTTGATAGATAGGACCATGTGAGTGGGTGCATTGTCCTGGTACAATAGTCATCCAACACTCCCCAATTCTGGCCTTTTATCCGTAATTTTTCACGAAGTCTTTTTAGTACTTTAATGTAGTTGCGTTGTTTAACAGCCTGACAACTGATGTGAGTAGGAACCCACTTATATCACGAATTTTGGCAATGCTTTGGTCTGCAATCGCAGTCTTTGAGCACCCAGCTTGTTCATCATCTTCCACACTGTCCGATCTCCCTGAAAACCACTTATACCATTCAAACACATGTTCACGAGACAAAGTTTCATCTCTATAAGCCTCGGTTAATATTTGAAATGTTTTCGTGGATGAGTTCTTCATAAGAAACTTGATGCTGATTCGATATTTTTTCCGGCAGAATGCTGTTGCACGTGTTCACTCAATGATGCAATACTCGGAAATGGCGTGATTGATTAAGACGAAACTAGCCGCATGGATAGAGGTGTATGGAGTAAACTCTATGCTAAAAATTAAAAATCCGTTGGCCTATGGGTGGGATTCGAACCTCTAACCCCCCCTATGTACGCCACTGCCCTTAGGTCTTTTATTGGAAAGGTTAGCTACTTTTCAAATTAAATCACAGAAAGAGTGCCAAAGCTGATTACCGTAAAATCCAGCATAAAGCTCGCAACTGTACTTTCAAGCTATATTTTTTATTTTTTAGATATATTCTCCGCATACCGTGCACTCCCATTTTTACGAATTAATTTGAAATGTATGTGCACAATGTTCTTATGGTTTGAAGTCATTACTTCGAGGTATTATCCCAGGCTTTTGAAAAAATAATATACTTCTAGAGCTACAATTTAAACTCATAAAGAATGTCATTTCTTTCAAATAAACAGTATTTCAATATACATAGAAGTCTTAGGTTTTTTTTTCATGCTCATCTCTCTCTTTTTTTAAAGTTATGATTTTTATTCCCGGCGTATAACGCGCTCCTGTAAATTTAAATCTTAATTTTTTTATTTTAAAAGTACGCTTTATACGCCCGCTTTTACAGTATATTTTAATTAGTCTACAAACTAGGCAAAAATACCTGAAACAATGGATGAAAAATTTTCGAATCTCGAAGACTTCTCAACTCATAATTTTAAATCTCTCATGTATTGCTACCATTATTTTTTTTAAAAAGATAAATACATTTGTTGTTGTGATTTGAAGACTTTTTTTTATCGTATGTTTATAAGAAATATTAGTACTTATATTTTTTAGACATGCAAAACTGTTAAATATTTCTAGATTTATAAGCTTCTTTCATTTGAATGCAAAACATATTCTCAAAAATAAGGATCAAAGACTGTTTCAAATCGCAGAGCTATTCAAAATATATACTAACAAAATGGAATGTGCACGAGAAATCGAGAGAAGAGAACTTTATGAGAGTAAAAAACGTGGAAACTCAATTCACTCCTACTAAAACAAGGATTTCTCTAATCAGGGAAAGCGAGTTCATTACATTCTTTCTTTCGAATTGCTTCAGTTCGGTTGCCGCCATTAACGAATACGGGACTCGTATCCGGGACAACCCGCCAATCGGAAGCCCTGATAATGGGACATAAAGGATTTTCCATCTGAAATTGCTCTTCTCCCACCGATCACAGAGGGGGTGTACCACACATTTAACATGATCTCTGATTCTGTAAAAAGGATCGTGAGAGATGTAGGTTAATGTGACAGTTAACATTGTACGATGCCAAGCCCTAATTTTACCAAGAGCCATGATGAAAAAGGAGCTGAGATTTAATAAATTCAGCTACATCTTGCATTCTTTACATAATTTGATGTAGAAATAAAAAGTGAAGTACACAGTTCAGGTGTCACATTCATCAATTGTCAGAATTATGAAGGTCATCGCTAGGGATTGCAATACCGGTATTTTGAGCCATTTGTACAATTTTGTAATACCGGTATTCACAAGTTTAAATACCGGATTTTCGGTATTTACTAGAAATCTTTTAAAATTGTCTCCACTATATGATCAGGGATCGCTAACATAGCGAAATAGTATACGTTTTTGTTTGTCTGTCTCCCTAACCGGCGAAATTAATTAGATTGTGGATAAAAAGTTGCACCGCACCATCAAGATCAATGATAAAATATGAGAATCTTCCAAGGAGGAGGCTCAAAAGTATCCTATTACAGCACAGAGCGATTATGCACACGCGCAGCATTCGTAGTTTGATATTCGTATCTGTAAAAATAAGGTTGTGGTTGTGGACAAAGTGCGTAATATTTCGATATTTTTTCAATTGTCGAGTTTGCAATTCACATTGTATTTGTAAAGGGTGTTTCTTTAGAGGTATAGAACTTTAAATTGCGATAAAACAACGATTTATTATTCGATTGACATGAATTTTTTTTTATTTTTTATTCGAAAGATAATCTTGTGGCATTACATTTTAAATATGATCAAGCAAGGCGTAGATTCGTCGAATGGGCCCAAAACGAGATTACCGTTGTTCCCGATTTTCATAAGCGAATTTTGTTTAGCGATGAAGCGCACTTCTGGTTGAATGGCTACGTCAACAAACAAAACTGCCGCATTTGGAGTGAAGCTAATCCACAAGTTTATGTCGAAACACCGTTAAATACAGAAAAACTGACTGTTTGGTGCGCTTTATGGGCTGGTGGAATCATTGGTCCGTACTTCTTCAAAAACGATGAAGGCCACAACGTTACAGTCAATGGTGATTGGTATAGAGCCATGATTACTAACTTTTTCATTCCTGAATTGAACAATCATGATGTCCAGGAGCTGTGGTTCCAACAAGACGGCGCAACATGTCACACAGCTCGTGCCACAATCGATTTATTGAAAGACACGTTTGGTGACCGCCTAATTTCCCGTTTTGGACCTGTGAATTGGCCTCCAAGATCTTGTGATTTAACACCTCTAGACTACTTTCTATGGGGCTATGTAAAGTCATTGGTCTATGCGGATAAGCTACAAACGCTTGACCATTTTAAAGACAACATTTTCCGTGTTATTGCCGATATACGGCCACAAATGTTGGAAAAAAAAAAGTCATCGAAAATTGGACGTCCAGATTGGACTACATCCGAACCAGCCGTGATAGTCATATGCCAGAAATCATATTTAAAATGTAATGCCACAAGATTATCTTTCGAATAAAAAATTCATGTCAATCGAATTATACATCGTTGTTTTATTGCAATTTAAAGTTCTATACCTCTAAAAAAACACCCTTTATATCATACTTAGGGTTCAAAATATTTTTCAGATTCATTATATATTTACTCATAAGTAATGATCCATAATAATGAATAAAAATAACTTTAAAGAACATAAAAAACTTCGGTTTGGCTTCGTTATTCATATGATGAAAAGAATATAGTGGCACAGCGTAAATAAGATGTTCCTTTTCTTGTTTTGTGCGTGATACTAATTATTTTTGTTATATTTACACTATCTAATAAAGCAACTGGCAAATAACACAAAGAAACACATGTGTTTTCTTTCTTTTTCTAAAATTTCTACTACCGGTATTAAAACCGGTATTCCGGTATTAAAATCTTAAGAATACCGAATACCGGTATTGGACTTTTGGTCCGATATTGCAATTCCTAATCCTTGCTGATAGCCCAGCGTTTTTAGAACGATAATAATTCGACTCTATCAGCTCGATGGGAGATGATGTTTTAGAAAGATGTTTTAGATCTTGGTGTCTAAATTCCAGAGAGAATTCATCGAAAAATCAAGACCTTTTTTATCTTTTTTTTGAAATACAAGACTTCCAATCTTCTGCAAATATTTATTTTTAGAGAAGTTAGTTTATAATTTTTATTGATTCTAATAAAGAGTGTTTTTTTCCAGGTATAGAAGTTTATGTTGACATTACTTTCCAAGATGGCGACCGATTTAACAGCTGTCAAGTGATTTATTCTCAGTTTGGTTAGGCAATTCATCAAACCGATCATCAAGCAAGGCGTAGATTCGTCGAATGGGCCCAAAACGAGATTGCCGTTGTTCCCGATTTTCATAAGCGAATTTTGTTTAGCGATGAAGCGCACTTCTGGTTGAATGGCTACGTCAGAAAACAAAACTGCCGCATTTGGAGTGAAGCTAATCCACAAGTGTATGTCGAAACACCGTTACATCCAGAAAAACTGACTGTTTGGTGCGCTTTATGGGTTGGTGGAATCCTTCTTCAAAAACGATGAAGGCCACAACGTTACAGTCAATGGTGATCGGTATAAAGCCATGATTACTAACTTTTTCATTCCTGAATTGAACAATCATGATGTCCAAGAGCTGTGGTTCCAACAAGACGGCGCAACATGTCACACAGCTCGTGCCACAATCGATTTATTGAAAGACACGTTTGGTGACCGCCTAATTTCACGTTTTGGACCTGTGAATTGGCCTCCAAGATCTTGTGATTTAACACCTCTAGACTATTTTCTGTGGGGCTATGTAAAGTCATTGGTCTATGCGGATAAGCCACAAACGCTTGACCATTTGGAAGACAGCATTCGCCGTGTTATTGCCGATATACGGCCACAAATGTTGGGAAAAGTCATCGAAAATTGGACGTCCAGATTGGACTACATCCGAGCCAGCCGTGGCAGTCCTATGCCATAAATCATTTTTAAAATGTAATGCCACAAGATTATCTTTCGAATAAAAAAAAATTCATGTCAATCGAATAATACATCGTTGTTTTATTGCAATTTAAAGTTCTATACCTCTAAAAAACACCCTTTACAAGTAAAAACACAATTTTTGGTACGAGTTGAGTGTTTCGACGTACATATACAGACAATACTTTTGATGAGAGAATAAAAATTTAATAATAGTATATAAAATATATATATTTAGTTGAATGAAAAGCAATACAGGATTTATATAGACAATTTTGAAAAGAACAAAAAAGTTAGTGTAAAAAGAAATTATCGTGCGCATTGAATAATATATAGACTGACTTAAAATATACTAAATAAATCTAAAAACCACAAAATATCTCCATTTATTAAAAAAAAAAGCTGTCGCAAGTAGTGGAATACCTTAATTTATTACTTTTTAGTGCAAATCGACTTGAATTTAGATAAATTAATATCCCATATTACTTTCTATTCAATCACTCATATATATGAAAGAGGAATCTTCCTTAGTGAGACAAGTCAAGAAAACGTATATTTAAAGTACATTAAGAACGATAGATGTGTTAATTAAGATTCATCCTTAACATTAAAAAAATAATTCGATTTTCATAGTTTGATGTAATGATTGCTTGTATAGTGATATCTCTTATTAAATTTCGAAATATTATTCAATTATTATTATCCTGTCATAAGTATCGCTCTTCTTTCTTGGAACTTTTCACTGTCCTGCTTTCTCTTATTGATTTGGAATGGGTATAGATTTGTCTGCTCTTCTAATTTGAACGACATATTTTTTTAATAATTTTTCTTTCCTATTTCTAGAATTTAATTACAGTAATTATAGGATTTTAACGTTAAATGGATGCCAAGACTGAATTATGATAGATAATTTTTTATCTATAGTTTTTAAATTTTTTTCATTGTTCGATGTAGAAAAAATTTTGAAATTTGAGATGTGTATATAACGTGTTCCATGCCAAATTCATCTAAGTTAAAAAAAGTAATTTGAAACAAACAAGAAAGAAGAAAATAACACATTAATATCTATATAAAACTGTGAAAAGCTTTGAATAACAGTTTAGTCGTTTTTTACCATTACTCCTGACGAATTTTCTGAATTGTTTCAACATAGAAAACTATGCATACAAAATTTTTAAGCTTATAAGCTGTACTGTATTAGCATTGTAAAACTATATGTATTTAAAATATGTTTTCTAACTTGGCAATAATTCAAATATAATAATTCTTGTATTTTTTTTGCAGCTTTTTTAAGTATGATTAAACTTGAGTTTTTATTTAGAAAAATAAAGTTAGAGAAGAAAAATATTAGATATTACAATATATAACATAAAGTAAATACAGTAGAACCTGTGTTTTTGTGCAGTCCTTTTTAATGCGATTTTATTTTTGTGTAACGTAAACATTAATTTAACGTATGTAGTTCTTTGTCGGAAGTTTACTCTGATCCTATCTCACACGAAATGGGCTAAATGCATGCGATATCATAGTCACGTGATAATAATAAACACATGTTTCTAGCCAATTAGTTTATGAATTAATGTGACGTCATAATTGTACAATAAATACAATCATGCGTTTCCATCTAATCAATTCATGCGCTTCGTTGTTACCTGCTTCTGCTCTTTACAGAAACTTTTTTTTTTGAAAAAAGCACATATTTTTCAACAATGATAATGTGCATAAGTAAGAAAAATGCGCGTAATTTAAAAATATTCGAATAAAATAAGAATTTTTTTTTTAAAATTAAAAATTTTTTTTGTTGACTTTTTCAAAATCATATTCTAGCATCTTTACCAATTACGAATACTAGCATCTTTACCAATTAAAATTTTATCTAAATTTTATAAACAGAAAAACAAATACAAGTAAGTTTAAATTAAATGTCAGTTTTGAATTAAGTCGCGAACACACATGCTTGCCTTTATCATGCTATCTTAACCCGGCGGTTGCAGGCGCAAGAGGGTTTGAGGAAAAAGCAAACATTTAACTAAAAATAATTACTTTTATTTTAGATCTAACACTTTATGAGCAATTTACAACTTATTCATTAACTTTGGGAGCAATTTTACTCAAAGCTTTTAATTTAACTTATAAAATTATTCAAAATGATTTACTTCATTAGCCACTTGTAGTTCTTTTGACAACTCCTTCTGGAGCTATAACAGCTTGATACAAATCAACTTCTATTTTCCGTCTATAGTTCTAAGTGGATACTAGGTAAATATTAATTTCAACACACACGACTTATTTTTCACAAATGACTTTCTACTATTAACTTTTCATTATTCCACGATTAACCTGATACATCCAATGCCAGGGTTTAAATAGCATTTACATTTTCATAAAATTAAGTAATCTCTGTGGAAAGTGGTTTTTTAAACTAAAATCACACTTAAAGATAGTTTCCTCACGAGCATTAGTAGAAGGCCTACATTCTACTACTACTAATACCGCGGTTTACTACTACCTTGTTTAAGTTTACTTCAAAAACTTTCTTAATCACAGCAATTGAACTGAGTTTAAATTAGAAAATTAAATTATTTAACCAATTATTTTTAGAATAATATCGGAATATCAATTATTCTGAAAATATTTCACTATGTATTCAACTGTTTACTATGCAGCATCATGTATAAAGTATTATGTGTACATTTACAATTTTTCTAAGCAATTAAAAGAAAATTTAATTAAATTTTAACAATATTAAGATAAAGTATTATAACTTTATTAACATTTTAAATCAATAGTCTGACATATTTTGTACTTGAATTTAAAACTTTCTTATTCTAAGGAAATTTTTGAAGAAATATATAAATTGAAATTATATTAGATTACTTTTTTCTAAAATCTTTTTATTTTTAAAATTATAAAAAAACATTTTAATAATTTTTTTATTTTTTTTAAGGAAGTAAAATTTGCATCCTACAGATCCTTCAAAAAATAAACTTGGCTTTCAACTAAACATATAACAAGTAAAAGAACAAATTCAGAAAATTATATTTTAAATTACTTTAGCTACAATCATGTGTTACGTTCAGTGTAATATATTTGTTCTTGATCAATTTTTGCTGTAACAGCTCATAAGAAAAAAAATTAACATGTTTATCTTAGTTTTACATATAAAATATATCTTATCCAATTATAATAAATATATTAAAAATCCTTAAGCAAATTATTTTCCACGAATATTTATTATATTTTAGCAACAAAATTTAATCCAAAACTACTTCAGGCATGAAAAATTACATGCCTTCCTGCAATATTTTTTAATAATAACAGTTTTTATTTAATTTTTAACAACAGATAAAAACAACATGAAAAATGATTTCTTAGAAATGTAACCCCATTAATGTTACTTTTTTTCCTAATTAAGAGCAAATATTTCTTAGAATAAATGTTTATATAAAAAAATTTATTTCTTTATCATACATAAAAAATGTATTAGGAAGGAAAAAAAATAATAAAGTGTGCGCGTATTCGAAATTACTTTCTTCCACATTTTTTACTTGGCATTAGTAATTTATGATTTCCGCACAAAGAAGAAATTATGTAATATTCTAAGCAAAAGCGATTGTTATTAAAAAAAAAAACGAGAAAATTATTTTCGGATGATTTAGAGTGAAATTGTTTATCTTAAGTAGAAACATCAATAATAGTTGAAATGAATAATAACACAAGAAGTTCTTTATTGAATGTTTCAAGTTTTTTTGCATCGATTTTTTTCGTGGTTTTTTTCCAATTGGCTACTTGTAAATATTAAAATACATAATTTAAATCATCAATACTAAACCTGCGGCCCACCGAGCCTTTTTAAGTGGCCCGGTCATGACCCATTGCTCTCAGAAATTTACTTATTTGAGAACTGCATTAAAATTTTTAGGGAAATTTCTTTGACTAGAAATTAAATCTATCAATTTTGCTTTTTTGCTGTCATTGTCATACGGCTGCTAACTGATATTCCTTTTCTATTTGTAACGGTTACGGTTTGTGATAACAGACAACAGTAGAGTAGCGACAATTTTATGGTTGGAAAAATATTCGAACTATTTGGAGGTTCACTGTTTTGTTGTGAAAAACAAACATGGATCAGTACTTGTTTGATTTGTCACGAAAGTGTTGTATTTAAAAATATCAGTAAACAGGAATTTTTCAATGAAATGTTTCCTCCAAGATATCTTTCGAGAGATGTAAATAGGCTTTATTGAATAGTCTTTGTAACAAAACAACAAAGTGTTTTGTCAGTGGTAACGTCACAGCAGTAACAGAAAAGTTAATTTTATTGGTAATCATATGAAACCTTTTACTCATGCAAACATTGTGAAGGAGCGTTTCTCAAATTCTTTTAATTTAGTGTTAGGGACAAAAATGAACAAATATAAAAATAATATTGAAAAAAAGCAAAACCGGAGTTAAAATATTTTGATCAATTTTCCGCATTTTAAATTTCACATGTTATCTTGATCCCCTTCCCCTTTAACCTCACGTTGCAGCCCGCGTGAAATAGCTAAATTATGTATACGGCCCAGCAGGAAAAAAGGTTGAGTACCCCTGATTTAAATGAATGAATTTGAATAAAACTTACTAAAATGAATGCTGTTTTGGTTTAAGTCAATGTTCCTTTATAGCAGTGATTGCCAAATTTATGAAACTCTTTGAGGTATTGTACTGTTTTTAGCCTCTTTAACTGGTTTGGCCGTACACAGTAAGGGCTACCGAAAGCTGGTTACAACCGGTTTGCCCTTATGCTATACGCATAATGATATTTTCTTCTTTCTATATTTGATTTTCACATATTTTTAATTTTTATAATGAGATTATTAGAGATAGTGTGTGTTTTAAAGAGATTTAGTTTGTCCATGGTCCTGAAGTACTTCTCACCAGGGATTTTCTTTGGGGGCGAAGGAAGGAATTTATATTCTCGAACATATTCGATAAGGAACAGGGATTGGAAAGGCTATGTGCAATTTGTTGCATTAGGAGGAATGAAAATGGAAAGGTAATCCAAAAAAGTCGATATTATCTTTGACTCCACCGCTATGTAAAACTTAGTATTGCACCATGCGTCAAATTGTGCGTGCATATATATGCACACACACACACAAACAATCCTCAACCGCTTGAAAAAGATGTACGAACATGAATTGTTCTTTGTAAGTACGAGAGAAATTCTTTTAAGGTATCCGACTACGTTCGGAACCGTGATTTTGCAAAAGTATATAAATGGATAATATATGTGATAGCTAGTGTCACTTAGATTAGAAAATGTATATAAAACTATTTTAAGAACAGTATTACAATAAAAAATTATTTAAGTACAATATTTTGACAAAAAAAGAACATAGAATGACCCATTTTCAAAATATTCTTCTTTTGTGAAAAATGCTTTTATTATAATAATATTTTGCCTGTATATAGCTACAGAGGTTCAACTAGAATTTTTGAAATATATAACTTAGAAGTGGGTTTATCCATGTTTTACGACAACAGAGGGGAGAAAGTTTAAGAAAAAAACGCCGATAATTATATCAAATGGTTGTAGCTCTGAAAATAATGTGAATTTTTCAAAATTCGTAGTTGAGCCTCTGTACAGAAGCCTGAGCAATACACAGGCAAAATGTTATTTTAACAGAAGCATTTTTCACTAAAGGAGAACATTTTGAAAAATGGTTATTCTAAGTTAATTTTTTGCCGAAATATTGTATTTAAATAATTTTTTTGTCAAAATGTCTTTAAAACAATTTTATACATGTATTCTAATCTAAGGGACATTAAATATCATGAAAATTATCCAATTATGCTCCTTTTTAAAATCACGATTCCGAACCTTAAGATAAATAAAACTTTCTTCACAGCATGCAGAGTGTACTTATAAAAAGCAAGCATTTAGGGGTTTTCCTGTTCCACAATTATAAAACTAATAATAGTTTGAAAACTTTAAAATTAAAATTCAAAATAAAATTCTTCAGTTTTTATATTTTGTTAAGTATTATGCTTAATTAGTAAGTATTATGCTTAAGGAATAAAAAATGTGCCTTTTTTGGAACATTTTGGGCAAAAAATTTGACCGATTAAAGGGTTATACCGTAATGTGAATCTACCAACCAAAAATAACTTTTTGGTTTTGAGAAAATGATCAATGGTATAATTTGTAAGTTCCAAAATTTCTCAACGCTTCAATTGATAAAATACGATGTTTTAAGTAATCTGGCTATTTACAAAAGCAAAAACGAAAGGAACCTCAAAAACTGTTGCGTTAATAAAATGTATTGTTTACTATAACATATCGTTTTAACGGAGAAAAAAGTGTTTATTACTATTTGTGTAAATTAATTTCTACATAAACTCATGATCTCGGAATACGTTATATTAAAGCTCTCACAAGAAAAATAAAAACTGATATTTCTCTTTTTGGAAGTAATAAACTTTTCATTTAATTTTTCTCTACGGAGGAATTTGATTATTTTTTTTCTTTAAAAGAATCACTTTAATTCCTGTGATAGAAATTCTTAGTAAAAGTAAGAAAAAAAGTAGAAGAGGGAATAAAAATTTGTGAAAAATAATCAGGAAATATATTCGAGGAACAAGATTACAGCTTACCTTGTTTAAATTTAAACGAAATACACATGAAAAAATTACATAAAAAGCAATAAAATACAGCCAAATAAATTTTTCATTTCTTTTATCTCTCAGCTTATTTTTAAAAATTATAAAAAATTGAAAATATTTAACTTAAAAGGAAAATTACTCGCCTCGCTTGATTCACTGCTAGAGCCAAAGTCTCACGAGCAAAGTGTTTTAATTTCAAATAGAGTTGTCAAGTTTAATTTTCATACATTTCTCTTTTGCGGAGAAATTAATTTCTTTCTCATTTTTTAGAGACTTTACTCGAAATAATGTAGATTTCAGAATTTCGTTTTGAAGAGCTTCTCACACAGAATATATATATATATATATATATATATATTCTATACTATAGATACATGAATCATTATAGCACTATAGCTGAAGCATACAAAAACAGAAATTGGAATGCAGAACAGATATTGGATTGTAAAACAGATATTTGAGTTAAAAAATGTATATAGATGTTGCGCAATATTAGAAACATTGCTGAGATTTAGAACAGCTCTTATATCTAAAAAAAATTATATAAAAGTATGGTTTAACATGTTTTGTGGCCAGCCATCCTTCCCACTTTTTGTTAATAATACTGAGTGAAATCCTATTGAAAATAATGGATAGAATTTCTAAATCCATTACAAGTAAAAAGTAACTGACCTAAAATTACATTAAAAAATAAATAGCCCGCGCGCTGAATCTGAGAACAGTAAACAAGTTATTTCCAGATTCTCGACCGAAATACAAAGCATGGAATTGGCTGAAAAACAACACTTAGCAAAAGTATGAAGCTAATAAACTAATATAATTAAAAATGTCGGCAGGGTGGCAAGATTGGTTTGTCGCTGGCCTTCGACCCCGGCCCAAGTCGGTGGATTTTCATGATGCAGAAAATCGACAGCGGTCATGTCGCATAATTATGCGACATGTAAAAGACACTTCAGTGACTGTTTGTCTTGGGTGATGTCGGCAAAATTAAATCCAAAGTACGGTTTCGCACCGAGAGAGTTCAGATGCCTCCCTCTGGTGCGGAAACTGGGCGTCAAAATTTCCTGAAGCGATTGGTATCTGCCTATATGATGCCACACTAAAAAGAGATACCAGCTTTCGGGGAATGTACTAAATTTGTAATGGTAAAACACTAATATTTGTATAATTAAATTTTTTTATAGAACATTTTTGGAATTCAGAGGATTCCCAATTATACATAATAATTCTAATATAAATTAAAATATATTTAATTTTATTTATAATATCTAACGCCATCTTGTGACAGAATGGAGAAAAATGAATACCAATATAATTAAAAAAAAATAACATGAAATATGCATAACATTATGTTGAAAAGAATATTAAAATAAAATTGAAACCGTATACAAATATTATTGAAAGTTGTCACTAAGCCTAAGCACATAATAATTGTAAATGTAAAGAAATTTAATAAGGTATTCACATGTTGAAAACAATAGCTAATACAATTATTAAGATATGTGACTACCCAAAATTCGCCGTTTTGGTGAAAAGTTTCAAAATTTCTTTTATGTTTTTATTTCATAGCTCATACATTTAAGATTCCAAAAACACTCAATTTTTGTTTCTACGATATCTAGAAGTAAAGTTATAGCATAATTAGTAAACCGGAAATGGAGTTTCCAAAACCGGAAGACAAAATATTTTAAAGTTATTCAATTGAAATTTTCAAAACATGTTTTATTTAGTTCTATCAGTGTTATGAATAAAAATCTAATCTCTGTGTTTATATTTATGTAGTTTATTGCTTTTTTTTGAAAAAAAAGTCATTAATTTTTTAAAAAATCATGTTTTTGCATAAAATTTGGCATACTTAAGAAACTTTCAAAAGTATTAAAAATTTTTTAATTTCTAACACATATAAAGATGTTATACACGTACTGTATAAATATTGTTTGAATACATTTATTAGAATTTTGTGTAACTGCAATTTTTCATCAAAATTTCACAAAAAACGACAATTGTTATAGTTTATGAAACTCTCCAGAAAACATCAAAATGTTAAAAAAAAAGTCCAAATTAGTTAAGCATGAATCTAAAAAGATCTTGACCTATAAATATGGTGATTTTAAAAATTGTACAATTAGTAGAACATTTTTTATGCTGTATTAAAATCTTTAAATGCATTTTCTGAGAAACTATGTTTTTCAATTTCTTGCTTCACGGTAAAGTTCACAACAAAATTTCTTTTTAAGATATTGAATTAAAATTTTCCGAAAATGTTTTATTTATTTTTATTTCCTTTCTAGACTATAATTTAATCTCTGTGTACATATTTATGTATTTTATTGCACTTTTTGCGAGAAAATAACAGTTTTTTTTGTAAAAAACTGAGTTCTTCATAAAAAATGACATATTTCAAAAACTTTCAAAAATATTACAAATTTCATAGCTCTAAAGACAGATAATGATGTTATTTATGTACTGTATAGATATTATTCAAATATAGTACTTAGAATTTTCAATACAAGCCTTATCGTAACTGCAATTTTTCACTAAAATTTCACTCAAAACTCCCAATATGTCTAAAATTATTTTTAATTTTGCGCAAATTATACTTGAATTTCTAGTTTTAAGTCTTATTTCAAATAAAAAAGTGTTTATTTAGTTGAAAATTTATATATTTCAAAAAAAAAAGTGCTCCGAAGGTAGTCACATACCTTAAGATTTAATATATGTACATGCAGCATACATCTTGGAAGATCGACAGACTTTCTTTAGAAGCACTAACGTGACCAGAAATACAATGATACATTGCTCCACGTATTTATAATTAAACCAAGACCGCACATCCAGTATAGTGGCTAGTGACGTTGATTGCTGTGCCGAGGTTCGAGTCCCGGAGAAGGCATGGGTGTTTGTACACGTATAGTGTCTGTGTGGTACTAAATAGCCGTCGAGTTGCAAGTCCTTTCGCGAGGTTGATGGAAGAAGAGGAAGAGAAGTGGGAGGCCCTTGACCACCTCCAGAGTGTTCTCCCCGGAAATTCGGGAGAACCCGAGCTAAATTGTACTGACACCTGTATGGCGCTCAAAACTATGGCTAACCTCAAGCGAAGGATTAGCCCTTTGACACGATGAATTTCGTAGGCCTCGATCAGACAGGTGGCATTAATAATACCATAGGTAAACCAAGAGTTCTATAAATGTCTTCAATCAAAATAAAAGTTTATGAAAGAGTTTTGAAAAAGAAAATCTCTCTCTTTATACTAATTGGTAGGATATGCAAAAAAGAAAAAAAAAAGCCAATTATATGGACAGGCACGCGTCATGCACTCATAAATATAAGTCCAAATTTCTTTTTTTTGTCTTTCAAAATGTGTGAAGATAAATGTGTGATATACGAGATTTTTAGTTTGAAAAAATTTAATTACAATATGGATAATGACAGTGGAGACGGAGTTAGAGAAATATCATGTAATATAGGAGGATCTGATATTGTAATTTCTTTTCAGAATAAGGTATTTTATGGAGGAATTAAATATCTGGACGTCAGTCTACACTTTCTCCAAACGATAAATTTCGAATTGTTAGAGCAGCATCAAATTCTCTGATACCTGAAGAAGATAAGGAATGAATGTGATTTAAAAGTTTTTTCTCGGAAGCTGCGACACATCTTTTAAAGTCCGTTTCTTCCATTGTTAAAGCAAGATAAAAAGTGACATCTATTTGAAACCAATTCAAAAGAATGTAGAACTTGAGTTATTCCGAAAAAAAAACATGTGAACAGACTGGAGTAAAGTAAATTTTCATTTTTCATCATTTGCTATACTTTTGACTCCCTAAGTAATTTTTTTTGGTGCAGATTGTGTTTAATGCTGAAAAAAAATTAATGCGAATTGTCCAGTTGGATTTATTTTATACAGGTTGAACTTTTAGCAAATAGCGCATTAAATCCTAATCACTATCTTTATGATAAATTAACCACTGAATCTATATCTATAGCCGATACTCACTAGAGTCCGCTATATCATTAAAGTTTAATATTATTCCAGGTATTACCAGTATTCCACGGCGAACAGCTACCAATCTTTATATCTTCTATATAATACTGTAATCCAACTTTATTCGGCAACTAGGAAACCTTCTGGCTTAGAACCCACTTCTATATGGTTCTTATAATACTTCCCAAGACTTTTTAAGACCTTCTAAGACTCCCCTAAGATTCTCTCGCGAATGCTAAAGCTCCAATATATATAACCATTCCTAATCTACATATATCGCATAGTGTTCTTGAGTTGATTGGAATGAAATGCCATTCTGGCCCCAAAGATTCCCCAAGCGGGTTTTAGTGATAGACGCGATAAAGCACCGTCACACTTTGTAGAGATAAGTTTGCAAGATCTGAGGAATTTACACAGTTTATAGAACTCTCTTTCTAGTCTTATCTTGTGTAAAATATAAGGTGAAGCATATCAAGATATGCCGGAACAGAAATTTAAACTTATTTAGGGATATTTCATTAGAGTCGTTGTGCGTTTCAACTAGATAATGCTTCTGTTCATTATAGTGGTAGCACTCAAAAGTACGTACCTGCTACGATAGTTGATGTATTGGATTGGTCTTCTTGATCTTGAGACCTGAACCCTATGGAAAAAATTTCGAGACTTCTAGTTCGCTTAATATATACAACTAATTTGAAATTTTCCTCTATTGCAGAACTGAAAGAGGCTGCTGTACATGCATGGACCAATTTAGAAAAATCTACATTCGAAAGTGTCCCTAAGAGTACAGAAAATAGAATTTTTAGTGTATTAGTAAGAAACGTGGTCCAGTAAATTACTTATTTCGGTGGACATATATTTATGCGCAGAACTATGTTGGACTTACGTTTTTGTTTCTTTTTTGCTTATGTATCAATAATGTTGTACCAATAATTATGTATGCCTGTGATACCCCATTGCCTGGGGTTTCCATCTCTTTATCTACGCGACCTAGATTTGCGGAAGGAAATGATTGATCACTCAAGCTAGCCATAATAAACCCAATTTATTAATTGTCTAAATATATTGAACAGCACAAGTCTTACTATAGGAAGGCAATCAGGAGTGATATAACGTATTCCTACATTCTAAGTAAATAGTGCCTGGAATCCTAGCCACTTATCTTTAAGCAAAGTTATCCTATGAATCGTATTCTTCCTTAATATCTTTAACTCGCTAAAGCACGTTCTATAATTACGCTTCTAAGTTTAATGTCTTACCATCAGCTCACGGTGTTCAGCATCTTAGCTTCCTTTCTCCTTCTTCCTTTGCGATTACAAAACCTTCACTATATATCTACTAACTAATCTGCACATCACGGTTTCTTCTTGAGAGGATTGCCTATGGATTAACTCAATGCTGGCCCCAAAGATTCCCCAAGAGGATTAATAGGAAAAATGCGATAAAGTCCCGTCACATGCTTTATTGTTGCAAATGTTATGTTGTTTTTACTTTCATATTTTTTTATAATCGACACAAATACTTAGCGCATGTAAAAGAATGGTCTCTGACCAATTTTTGAAGAAATTTAGGTAGACTTATAAATACTTGGAGCAGTATATCTGTAATTGGGATGTTGCATAAAAGGATCTTTATGATGATGTTCGAGCGAACAAGGTTAATATCAGCCTGGAAAAAAGCAATAAAATTTTGCACGATGACTAAGGAAAAATAAATATTTGTCTGGGTTTGTGCCATATTCTTTCATGGCCACACTAAAAGCAATGTAGAAGGATGAAAATGTGAAATTATTCACTACAACTAAAAGAGATCCATTTTTTCTAGGTTCATGCGTATCTGGAGACGAATCCTGGTGTTAACAATACGATTAAGAAATGAAAAGACAGTGCAGAATGACGATAATCGTATTATCCAAAACAGCAGAAATTCCACTTCCAAGAGATAAAACTTTGAGTGATATTTGCTTTGATGAATTATCACCAACAGTTATTTTTGCACTTAATCATACTTTTTTTTTGTTGAAAAAAAAAGGAATTTTAAATCGGTTGGTAAATCCATCATGTGAAATCACACTTTCATTAGAAAAGGGGCTAACTTCTATTGCATAATACACTAGAGTCCCGAAAACTCGGCACTTGATAGCCCGGCAGTCCGGATAACTCGGCCACACCCTTGCAGATCGAAAAAACTGTACGTGCAGACACGTTCGAATTGCCGGGAAGTGATGAAGACATGAACGTTTAGGACACCTCACAAACTTTTAAAATATCACATAATAAGGGACTAAAGGCTGCACAATCCGTCCTTTTTGAGTTTTGAACTACAAAGAGCGTCGGTAATGAACTTACCGTTCCTTCGTCATCTTCGTGGCGAAGCAGCAAAACATAGAGTGTGGTACGGAAGACAACAGAACATAAAGCATTTCTTTAAAAAAAAGTAGCCAGTTTTTGCAAAGTCGGCTGCTTAATTTCGTTATAGATAGTTTTATGCCTATATATATATATATATTTGAGGTGTGCCTGATCAGATAAATTACTGTATACTATGTATTCATTAGTTCATGTTCATGTAGTAAATGCTCTGTGCCTTCATAAAGTGCATACTTTTCCTTTGTTTAATTATAGTTGGGAAGTTTATTTTCTGTTGTATTCTCAAGCAAACAATACATACAAGTGTAGTACAATATTTTTTCTGTGGAAACGTCTTACTTATTCTTTTCAGTCCTATTCTCAATAACTCGGTATTTCCATAAACTTGGACATCCTTCGGTTCACATTAGGCCGAGTTTTCGGGACTCTACCTTACCACGAAACAGTGTTGTACTCTTAATGTGAGATGGTCCTTGACAAAACATATAATCGTGATATTGATTTATTCTTTTCACTATTCTTTTTTAAATCTTTCTCAGACTTAGAACCGTCTTGAAAAGATAAATATTTCATGATGTATAGAAGGTACGGATATATTTAACGGTCGAATTTTGGCACGCACTTGAGCGTATTCTTCCACACATTTTAAGACTTAACGTACATTTAAGAACTTAAACACTCATTTCAGGAACTTGTACAGCCATGTACAGAAGAATACCATTGCTATAAAATTGTTTTGATGGCTCTTTTAACCATAATTTCAGTCCTTATTGTTATTCATTTTGTTGTACTAACTCTAGTTCCGAAAATTATTGGACACCCACCTTTCATAAATAGTACCCTACATTCAAGACTTAAGACAAATAGCATCATACATATGTACTATAGTTGAAGAATTGAATTCTAAGAAACTAAAACCTGTCAAAAATGTATTTTCTGTAGAAAATCGAGTTTTCTTAAGTATATTTAACGAGAAGAAACAAATTGAATTTCGCTAACAATTTCTGATTACTCGTTTATTTGATCAAGTCTCTTTTGAACATTTTTATATTTGTGTTTCTTTTAATCTCTTTCTCAACGAAAAAAAAAGATGTTTTAGAATGGTAATATGCTTATTATTCTGAAAGTTGTCAACAAGATTTCGTATTTCGATTGTAAACAAAAACACGACTCTTTTGTAGTATTAATAATAGTTTAGTTTTCATATAACGAGTTCAGGGAACCATAAAATAAAGTAAACTGCCGAGAGGCAATACTATATTGTAAAATTTTGTGTTCTTTTTTTAAAAAAAGGAAGCTATACAAATACTGAATCTTTGTAAACGGTACGTAACATTTGCGTGCACTAGATTTTTGTATCATTTCGTTAGTTCTTGCTTGAAGTAATATGAAATAAATAATTTGCCTTAATAAGTTATGCGTTACAGCTATTGAGACTAAATAAATACGAATTATTATAATAATAGCGTGGCTTAAATACTATATATACAAGGGGCATTCAAATGAAACCAGGTCACTAGTGGAAAGTAAAGGTAACGATTTTATTAACTCAAAAATGCAGTTATACACAGTACATATACTCAAAAATAGTCGCCAAAACAGTTGGCCCATTTATCTCATTGCGACACTAGCCGGTCGATTCCATCTTTGAAGAAGCTAGTAGGCTACTGTTGAATCCAAACCTTGACCCAGTCACACAGTTTGTCATTCGTTGTGAATCGATGTGCACGAATAGCTCGTTTTAAAGGTTCAAAAGCATGAAAATTCCACAGGGAAAGGTCTGGACTGTACGGTGGATTTTCCAGATTTCCCACCAAAACTGCTACAATGTCGTCTTCACCGCATTGGCCACGTACGGGCGGGCATTATCATCTTAGACAGTGTTTCTCAAACTGTGGGGCGTGCTTCCCGGAGGGGGGTGCGCGAGCATATTGAAAATAAAAAGTTTAATAAATAACTTTTTGGAATGAAGTAAAAAACAAATGCTTTCTGATATAATAAAAAATACACATTTACACTGATATAATTTATTTTTATCATCTGGTGATCATCAAAAATAAAAGATTCCACTTCAAACGCTCATTAGCCATCTTTGATCCTATAACCAAATTAAAAAAATATTTTGTTTGCTTTGCTGTAATCCCATGATGAGAGATTTTTTTATTATGTTTCCTAAATATTACTTTATCTCCCTTATGTTTCCTAAAATATTACTTTAGCTGACCTTCGAACTTACAGGTATGGTTATCTCCGTCTCGTTTTTTTAGGCAAGTTGTAAATAATGTATTTCTGTTTCGCCTTTTTCCCATGTGAAAAATTTTATGATACATGGATAAGCATATTGAGCACTTTGAAGAATTATTTGACCAAAATTTATTTTTATGAGTATTCAGAAACATATAATGCATAATGAAAAACGTTTTACACAATTATTGTTTAGAACATGCTACACTTTCCCCATGAGCATTTTTGTGGGTTTGATTGCTGTGTTGTACGATTTATTATGATTTATAAATGTAAATGAGCAGAATATTAAAAAAAATGGGCATCAGTGATCCCTATTGAAGGAAGTTGAAACTGATCAAGCAATTGAAGAGAACCTACTGAAATAATGCATATTAATCAGGATATATATATATATATATATATAGCGAAAGTAAACATCAGAAAAGCGTTAGACATGAAACGTTTGAGTTGATTTGAAATTTTCAAATGCTGCCTAAAGAAAATTATGCTGCCTATGAAGAAAACTATGAAGCCATAATGTAGCACTTCACCTTGCCAAAAAAGGAAGAAAAAGTTCAAAATGCTATTTGTAGATCATAAAACGATAGCAAAACTATAAAAACATGAACAAAATATGACAGTTTTGCTGGAAAATAACGTTCTTGTGTTGTTAGTGAAAAGTGTCTGTGATTTATGTCCTTTATTAAGGAAACGCACATTTGGAACATTTTCTATAGTTTTATTGGATTTTTTCTCAAATTTTCAAAGAACAAATTGAAAAGTCCTTGAAAGTAGGTAAGTATATTTTCTGTTAATTAAATTATTCACTGAAATTGTGGTTTTTATCGTGCATAGTAAAAATAATTATAAAATAAATTGTAGTTTTAAAAAAAACTAAAAAACATGCTTTTTTTATAGTAAATCGAACTAAAAAGTAAAAAAATAAATAAAAATATATATTACTTAAAAGTAACAAATACAAAATTTAATACTTATCTTGTTAATTTATACAGTTTATAATTATGATCGTATTGTTGCTTTAGCGTCACAAAGTGAATTATTATTGTATTCAATACATTATTATTTTTAGGGGGGCGCGATAAAAATTATAATTGAAAATTGGGTCGCCAGTAGTGAAAGTTTGAGAACCACTGATCTAGGAGAATAATGCCATTGGACAACATGCCTGGGTATTTGCACTTGATATCTCGTCTAAAGTTCTGTAAAATGGCTTGATAACGCTAAGCATTGATGGTGGTTCATGACCTTACAAAAACTAGAGTGCATGGCCTTTGATTTCCTTGAAGATGGTGAAGTCGCACGCTTCCACTGCTTGCTCTGACGCTTGCTTCCTTTTCAAAATGATGACACCGTGTTTCACCAACAGTGACAATTTGCGACTGAAAGCCGTATTTCTCCTCACGATAACGTTGCAAATGACTCAAAGGACGCGCCATTCGAGTATTGCGCTGTTCGGAGGTCAGTTATTAGGGAACCCACTGCGCACAAATTTTTCAAAAGTTCAAGCGAGGTATTTCAGCCTCGACATATTTAACGTGCATTAGCTTTGTGACGGGCCTTCCTCGCGCTTTCCATTAATGTCCTCTTGGGGTTCTTTGGGGGTCAGAATGGCAATTCTTTCCAACCAACTCGAGAAAAAGAACGTGAGAATGCAAATTAGGAATCTTATACATAGTAGAAGTTTAGCGTTCATGGGGTGGCTATGTGAAGTTACTATATGAGGTATATGTTTACGATTAGAAGCGATTAAGTTAAAGTTAGAGGAAATTCCAAGTTCAAGAATTAACCTACCCGTACCTGTGTTTTCAAGCTAAAAGGGGATACCATTCTACAAGGAGTAAAGCCAAGTCAGTTAGGGCCAAGAGAATAGCTGTTACCTAGGATATAGCGGTTAGCGTCTTAAATTTCAGGTCACGTAGATAATGTAGAAATGGGACACCCAAGGATAGGTGCCTTACAGCTTCTTTAAACGACTGGTCTTCAGTGGTATTAGGACTCAAGCTCACGACACGTCGGTCACAAGTTCGTGTCTATATCCACTAGGCTACCGTTGGCATAATTTTTTTAAAAAAAATCTAAGTTTATATCTTTAAAGGAAATGTTCTTTTTACAAATTAATTTCTTCTGTCGAGACAATTCCTTTCACTACTGGCAATCATTAGTGTGTCTAAGCTTTATGTCCTCTTAAAATCTATTGAAGATCCGTCTAAATGATAGTTGAACCCCTCTTTCTATTTGCTGACAATGATGTAAGTTCTGTCTAGTGTGGTTGTTTATTTAACAGGAAAACCATTGGCATTAAATTGGAATGAAATGGGGAAATTTAGAGAATTTGTCCCTAATTCAGTTTCAGTGATAGGGACTTCGAATGATATCGCTGGAAAGTCGTTTCACAAAAGGGAATGAATTCTGGAAGAGAAAAGGGGGAAAAGAGAGATTGAATGAGAGAGTGCATTATTCCAATGAATATTTCCCGTCTCTTGCCGTTGAAAATTTAAATTAGGTCTTGGTCATCGGCATCGACGGAATGATTTGTTTGAATGCATCAGTAACTGAATGTTAAATTTTAATATAAATGATATTTATTCAATACTTCAAACATTTAACTCTCTCTCAATCGACACTGTTAATTATTAATAATTAATGTATGTTGTAGACCTTATTTGCTTAAAAGCTTTAATATTAACATAATTAAATTTATCTTTAAATATTTATATTTATATTTAATAATTCTCTTTAAATTCTCTAAGCAATTATTTCTTTGTAATGGTCCTGGCATTCAGGACTCACGTGCAAATAATTACTAGCTACCCGCACAGCAAGAATCATTGCAAGCTTAACAGCTTGAAGAAAGAAAAGAAGAAAATTAACAGCTTGTATTTTTTAAGTAAAACACACACACACAATTTTATTCTTCTTTTTCATTTTATCAATTAGAAAAAGAAAGAAATTAAATAATTATTACACGTTATTTCCATCATGCAAGTATTTAGTTTAAAGTTAACAGTGCCTTTAAAGATTAAAATTAACTATCTTGCAAAGAAAGGTAAACATTAATAATATATTTTTTTTTAGAAATTGGAATGTTTATAATTATAATGATAATCATTTTAATTTCCCTGAAGAAGTTCTGGCATAATAATCATAGATGATCAAGATATTCCAGACAGCAGTAATATTTTCTATTAAATTTTACTCTATAGATACAGTTGCAGTTAATTTTCTTTACTTTAAAATATATGCGAATAAATATTTCGTATTTGATAGAACAAATACAATCAAATAGTTAAAGTGTTTTTTTAGTCAAACGATATTCAGAAAGAGTTAAAATAATTTTAAAGAGACGCTTAAATATAAAATTTCATTTTTTAAATTTAATTTATAATTTTGACTTCTATATTGTATCTGTGTAATCTAATTTAATTGCGAATAATGTCATCATGTCTTTTTTTATTTTTTAAATCTTGCTTTTTTCATAATTAAACTATTTAAGTTACATTTTTTTCGAAATATGTTTGAGGGCAAACAAAGTTTATACACTGAGTTGAATTTATTTTAATCATAAGTTCTTAGAATTTTGACAATGAGTTTTTTTCAATGTTTTATTTCTAAATCTTGAGAAATACAAAGAAGTTCCGAAAATTATTGGAAAACTCTTTCTTCTATAAAAAGAGTTTACTTTTTCTTTGATAGAATTAAGCTTATAATACATAGGTAAATGTTATTCAATAGGATTTGTTTATTCAATTACCGTTTTCTAAATACATTTTCTTGTTTTCTTTTTAGATTTTTTGATTCCTTCATGTTTCTTCAACCGTGGAATTTGTTTTGTAAAGAAGACTTTCCCGAAAACGAAAGAGAAGTATGTAGCTGGATGTTTATTCGTGCGTTGTTCTTAACACTAGAATGCTATTTGAAATAAAAACAGAATTATCGACATTTTTACTGTACCATTATTGACAGAATTTTTAAAATCATAATACAAAGAAATTTAGTTGAATATAAAATTAAAAGATATAGTATATGGTTTTGAAAGTTCTGTATATGCAAGAAAAATAAACATATTTAGTCTTTGAAAACAATCCACACCAAACAGATCTATTTTGTTGCTTCTATATTGCTTGAAAAGTATATTTGGAAATAATTCACCATTTTTACTAAAAGTAAGCCTATGTACCGCCCATCCTGTATAATGGTTAGTGATGCTGACTGCTGTACCGTTGGGCCTGGGTTTGAATCCCGGAGAAGGCATGGATGTTTATAAATGTATAGTGCCTTTGCGGCATGGGGCTACTTTAAATTGCCATCGAGCCGCAAGTCCTCTCGTGAGGTTGGTGGAAAGGAAAGAGAGGTGGAAGGCCCTTGACCCCTTCCAGGGTATTTTCCTTCAAAATTGAGGTGAAGCCAAAGCAAAATGTACTGTCACCTGTATGGTGCTCAAGCTACGGACAACAACAAGAGTACAACTAGCTTTATGCCGTGATTAATTTAGTGGGTCCCGATTCGATTACGTCAGACAGGTGGCATTAACAACAACAACAACAACAACAAACCTATGTATCTGGTGATAATAGCATTTCAATAAACAAAATTTTATAACTTCATTAATATTAACATAGCAGTTGTAGAGCTACATGATGCAAAACTATACGACGACAGACCTCATAACTTTGAGATTCACTTAAATAGCGAAGAAAATGGAAATAAAACTTTCTTTTTTTCTGAATATAACTCGTATCTTATGTATTAATTCATTAAAAATATTTTATGTAACTTCTAACAGTGTTTTTGGTAATAAGAATCATAAAAATACGTTTGTTCAGATGTGAAGTTTTTAGTAAAACTAGTTCATATGCCTTAATTTTATTTTAAGAACTCGAGAACATAGAACGTTTGGAATAGAGTTCTTCTTTCGTATAATTCATTTTTATCTATACATTTTTTTATTTTTATTTTTAATAGTTTTCTGTATTCCTTTTAGTTTTTCCAATCATAATAAAAGTTCATCCAAATTGTGAATGTGACAATGAAATCATTTTTTTTTACTGAACAAGATAAATTTATTTTTCGTATTCATAAAAATCTCCAAGAGAAATAAATTTAAAAAATACTGAACTTAAAATGGATTTAAAAATTTAATTTGTCATTTTTAATAAGAATTCTAAAATTCATTACGAATTATGCAAATACAAGATTATGTTATGCATTTTTATGTTTGGAAAAAGCATTTATAACTTTTGAATTATTATTTTTCGTCATTATTTTATAATTGTACAGTAATAAAACACACAAAGGATTGATACTTCAATTAATTTCTTGTGTATTATAGCTTTAAGTATATACACAGCTTTATTTATTTCTTTTTTGTTATTTCTTGGCAAAGTGAAAGTAGCGGGAATTTTGAACCTTTTTTTGAAAAGAATGTTGAACAGGGATTAAGCTGTAGCTGCTTGGAAAACATTATTGAATACCAATTAAATTATTTTGTTAGTATTAATTTATCCAGCTTTCTAATATTTAAAAAAATATATATATATGAGGACTTTTGTTAATAATATAAATAATCTCAAAATATTTTATAAAGGAACATGGGACTTAAGTTAAATCACTAGATTTAGGATATTTGCAACGCTTTGTTTAAATGATCCTTAATATCTGATTATAAATCACAAAAAATTGGTTAACAAAAATAGGGTTATATCAAACTTAATACAAATTATACAGTCATACCAAGCCTTGCTCATTACATACTTAAATTGGCTTGTGCGATATAAAATTTTAAATAATATTTTTATGCAATTTTTACTAAAACTTAAGCACATTGCTGGGAGTTTCTCACATTGTGGTAAAATCATTAACATAAATGGAAAAATAAAATAAACTTTTCAGCTCAATTCCATTTTTAAGAAGCATTTTAAATAAATTAATGTAATTAAGTATCTATATCATTAAAAATACTTTACAAGTAAAAAAATCACGGGGGAATTTTTTACTGTATAATAAAAATTTAATCTTTGGAGCTTTTAAACAAAATTTAAACAATTAGGAGGATATTAAATTAAAAAAAAACATTCTGAGAAAATGACTATAAGCAATTTGAGGAGTCATTCTATTATACTATAAAATACGCAAGAATAAAAAAAAATCAAATAGTTTTTATTTTTAATTTTACGAAATTGCTTATACAATTTTTTCAACAACTTTTTTCGCAAAGTTGTCTTTCTTGCACCTTGAGTTCTCTTAAAATAACGAAAAAATGCAAGCTGTACATAATGCATCAAAAATCATAAATTCATTTAAAACAGCCCGTCATTTAAAAATATTGAATTAATTTAAAAGTCATCAATCTTAAACTTATATTTATCTCAATTATTAAAATATGTTTAATTCTCTTTTTAAAACAGTTACTGTGATCTCCTTCATAGTAGGAAATTAAATATCGTTTGAAAAACTTATTTTATTTAAACTTTATCTCAAGTTTATATATATCTAGTGTATTATATAATTAAATATTATTCAAATTGCATGAATTATTCAATGAATATTTCTTTTTGCAAAAATATTCCAAATTGATGAAAAATTTAAAATACCTATCTAATAACTTATAAATGGCATTTCTTAGAATAAATTTATTAAATCTAGTCTTCAAAGTTTATCTTCTTTTGCTCCTTGTTCACGACTTTTATCAAACTTAATTTCTAAGTTCTGTCAATTTATTATTGGACTATCGTTTTAATATTCCAAAGATTGAAGTAGTTTTTTTTCAAAATACCATTGAAATGTCATTAATCAAATTTAGATTCAGCTTCCTTGGTCGAAAGAAAAAAGAACCTGCTTCACCTTATTTGACAGATAGCATATGTCACAAATGGCTTAACCTGTGAACAGTTGTGCAATCGATACTAACATTGATGGTCACTGAGTCCCCGCAATCCTTTATTTATAATTATTTTTATTGTAAACGATAAAAACCGTCATTCCAGCGAATAATTCAATTAAGAGAAAGCATATTTGTCTACTTTTAATGACTTTTCAATTTTTCTTTGATTAAAAAATCCAATCAAACTGAACTAAAATGTTTCAAATGTGCTTGACTTTAATAATTGATAGAAATCACAGACACTCTTCTCTAATATTACAGGAATGATATTTACAAACAAAACTGTCATAATTTGTTCAAGTTATTGTTGTTTTAATGCCCTTTGATGATCAAGAAACAGCATGTTGAACTATTTCTTGCTTGTGTCTTGTGGTGCACATGTGGCTTCATATTTTTCTTGAGGGAATTCTTTTTAGATAGAATTTGAGAATTTCCCTTTTAACTCAAATGTTTTATGTTCATTTATTTACTCAAACTTACGTTCGCTTTCATGATTAATATCTATTATTTCATCAGGTTCTTCCCTTGCTTGATCTGTTTCAACTTCATCCAATAGGGATCGAAGATGCCCATTTCCTTTTTTATATTCTCTTCACTTAAAACCATATGAGTCGTACAACACTGCAATCAAAACCACTAAGTTGTTCACAGGGGGAAAATGTTGCCTGTTCATAGAAAATACTTTGCAACAGAAGTGGTCGCACGGGAAACTCAGTCACACCAAGTACCGTTAGATTGTAAATAAACGTTTGCCACTGCCCCAAAAGAGAGAGAGATATATATGACAAAGACATTTTAGGCCTCATAAAGACTATCATATTGGAGGATACTGACAAGGTCATTGATAACAGATAAACAGATTTCCCGGAATTAAAGATTTCGTGAGCTTGGGGTGATTCTGTGCCCCGCCACGATTGCTCCCACGTTAATATTAATTAGATTAAAATTTTTGTGATAAAAAAGACCACTACCAAAACTTTTATAGCTTTCTTTTACTCATCAAACTACGTCACGTGCTACAGATTCACTTTTTTAAAGGGGTATCTGGACACTTTTGGCCAGATAGTGTAGATCAGGGATTGGTAACCTTGTTGTTGTGGTGTGCCAAACCACAGTAACAATATGATTCAGGGTGCCCTACTGTAGGAAATATTTGAAGCGATTCGAATTTAGTTGCAATGCATGCAAAACCAGGAAATAAAGATCAGGAATACAGATTTAGAATTTTACATTGCAAGATGTTGCCGAATTTGATAGACAAATTTAGAGGGGTGATAGTAAGCAGCATGGAGACGACAATAAACATAAAACATGGGGTTGCAAACGACGTTTAGTTGGTGAAAATTGTGATAAAAGTACCCGTCGGGCTAATAATGCACCAGGCGGGAGGTGTGGCCAAACGAATGCGAGGACTTGGAGCTCCGACGGAGCATTAAAGAAACCTGCACGTATGCAAATTTCCCAATCTACCCCTGGAGTTGCTGCAGTGAGTACCGACCGCTGAGTAACAGAACATGTGGTTCATGCTCGATGGTGTACAAGCACACTTTTCGATTTCAGTGCAAACTACCTCCATGCTACATATCCCCGGGGATAGATTGGACGTGGTGGACCTGTTGTTTAGCCTCCACGCTTCCCAGACCTCAATCCCTTTGAATTCTTCTTTTGGGGCTACCTGATATTGCCGGTGGCTACAGTGGAGAATCTCACAGAATGGATCGTCGTCACTTAAGCTGACATCGCTAGCAACCGGATTTGCTTAATCGGGCCTGACAATCCTTCGTACGTTGTGTCGACTGTGCTATGGCTTACGTGGCCGCAACTTCAAACTATTCCTGTGACAATCACGTGTAGTTGCATTTCTGATGTCTAGCTGTGATACATTGTTCGTATTGTAAATATGCTTTGCGTCTAATAAAGGAATTTCTTCTCTCTTATTGGCTCTTTTCATTCCATTCAACATCAGACCCTTCATAACCCATTAAGCTAATTACTACGACTAAATGTGACTTACGACATGTTCTATGTTGATATGTTATCCCCATGCTGCCTATTATCCCCCCTCTGAATTCGTCTGTCGAATTCGGCAACACCCTGTATATTAATTTTGCACATTTAAAAATAATTATAATTGTAAAAACATGAAGAGTGTAACGTTTCCTTCAACAAAAATAACAAATAAAATTGTGTATATATTACTTGTATACTATGTATATTTTAAGTATATTAATTAAAATAAGAAATATAAATAGTATAAAATATAAGTATTCTACTTCAATATAATTACTTACAAAAATAAATATTTCAATACGTATCTTGTCTATGCACTGTTATACTCCAAACAGTAATAGGAGGGGTATAATTTGTGACGTTCGGTTTGACACGATTCTAAACATTCAGTTGTAAAAACACTTCTTTGCCGATTCAAAACACTGTTAATATGAGAAAAGAGTTTTTTGCATAGATATGCATAACCAAAATCGAGCAGCAGAGTACATCTGATTTTCTTCAATTAAATCCCTCCCGAGAAATTGCATTTATTATTTTAAAACACTTCTTGATTTCTCGTTAGAGTTATCTTCCAGTTTTTTTCATAATTCCATAAATTTTGCTTTCCATAATTCTAAAGGTGTTAGCCCAATAAGCTCTATTTCAAATTATCAACTTCCATCCACTCAACAATTGACAAATAGGTAGAGTGCCACTGAGAATTGTACTTCGTGCCAAATGTGTCACGCGTGCTGTAGGTTGCTGGTGCCTGGTGTAGATATTCGAAAAATGCGTCCCAGTTCTGAACTGTTTAATTTTAGCTCCCTCCAAGAAATATTTAAGAATCATTGAAGGGAAAACAATGATTCAAGCTTATAGTTTTTAAAATTGGTTTTGTGAAAAATTTTTTGCCTATATATACTTTTTTCTCATACGTTGTATTTCATTAAAACACTAAATAAGTCACTGTAAAATTATTCTATTCACATAATTTATCCCTTTACCTTTTACATTTTATTCTGTAAATTATAACCGACTTCATACAGACTATATCGACTTTGCTTCACATTTCTGATTTAACTTCACTTCATCCTAAGCATAAATGATGACGTAGGTTTGTAATCGCATTAGCATAAAGCTTTCTCTCAACCGTTTTCCAGATTATATAAAGCAAAGGGATGACGGTCGAGAATTTATTCTGTGTACATTTCCAATTATTCTGATGCAATATTCCACGGATGCACAGTTAGCAGAAAACAACTGATTAAATCAGAATGAAATTTCAAGATTATTGAGAGAGATTTATTCTTTGCTTTCTGTCAGTGGAAATGATTTCGAACGATATCTCTAGTCGGAAAGCTATTTCACAAGAGTAAATTAATTCTAGGATATGGAGAGGAATGGGAAATTAGAAAGCCATTATTATGATAAATATTTCCTACCTCTCTTTCTGTTGAAAGTTTAAATTGAGCTTTAAGCATTAATCCTTTCAGAAAGATTAAATTCATCAGTAGTTAAATGTAAAATTTAAGAATTACGAATATTATTTGATTTTCCAGTAATTTAAATAAAATATTCGAATAAATTTATAAATGAGACGTAGAAGTGCTTGTGAATAATGTTGTGTATTCATTTGTTTAATCGTTTCTTACGTTGAATACATTGGACGCTACAAAAAAAAAACGATCGAAGTCAGAATTTTCTTGTTTGGCAATATTCCAATAGAGTTTAGGTTGGAACAATGCTTTTTAACAAGACTTGAATGGTTACTTTTTCGGATTATCTTATTTTAGATAATTTATTATCTTTATTTGGTTTATTTATTAAGGATATCAATCATACGTACATACCGAATTTCATTAAAATCTGTCCAATAGTTGTTGTTGTTACTAATACCACCTGATCAGCCTGTGGCAGATTGAGGCCTACTAAATTCATCCTGGCAAAGGACTAGATTGTACACCTGTCGTTAGCCATAGCCTCGAGCACCATGTCAGACATTGACAGGCCGATTTGGCTTGTTTCCTCTCTGGTTTGAGAGAGAACACCCTAGGGGGTGGTCAGGGGCCTCCCACTTCTCTTCCCTTTTCACTGACCTCACGCGAGGACACGTGGCTCTACAGCGATGGGAGAGACTTTACGTATCCTGATAAGCAGACATGCATTGCATGTAGAGCCGTGCAGAAGGTAACGGCAGAAATGCGCTACGAATGCATCAAGTGCAGTTTCCTGATCGACGAATGCTGGAACACAGAATTTTACAGCGATGTGCGCACTTACCTGAATGCCACGTTTGGGGTGCGATGGATTGGGCCAGTTCCTTGGACGCCCCGACCTCCCGATTTATGGAGCCTCGATTCCTTTTTATGGGGACATTTGAAGGATCTTATTTATGTGATTCCACTTGTCTCAGATGAGGATCTCGTTGCTCGAATATCCGAAGTTGCTGCATGTGTTCCTGAAATACATAGCATCTTTGAACATGTACTCCAATCGTTCCACCGATGCTATTAAACATGTATCACTCCTACTCTGGAAGCAAGTTTTAAATAGTTATTAAAAACATTATACTTGTCAACGACGCTTTCAATAAACACTTTGGCTTTCCTTTCGTCTCCTATTTTTTGTGATTTTGTCTCCTTGCGCCCATACATTCCTATACAATAAATGATTGTTATAATGTCCTGTCCTTAAAGTGTGTGCCATGAATTCGAGACCACCCTGTATACAAGCTAAAAGAACGTAAAATTTGCAACATTAGAGAAAATTTTTAATGATATATAAGCAAAAAAGGACAAAAAAGTTGTGTTGTCTTGCACATAAATATCAGGGCACCGAAATTAATACTTTATAGGACGCTCTTTATGTTACAAATTTTATTCTCCATACTTTTTGAAAACTTTAGAGAGTAGATTTATTTAAACTGCTCTCAATGCATCTACAATATTAGATGCTCAATGCATCTACTATTGTAGATGCTACATCTACAATAGATTGTACATCTACAATAGTAGATGCTTCAGTTCTCAGCAACAGAAGAGTACTGCATTTGCATATATGGGGCAATGTAGGTATTCCTAAGCTTTTCCCATGGGGTTGAAGTCTCGGAATCGGGATGATTAATATCATAAATAGACTTCGGTAGCTACTAACAAGCGTTTGGTGCTGCTAATGTAATGAAGAACAGTATTGTCCTGTTGAAACAGATGGCGTTTCCGACGATAGTTTTGTAATTAGGGTTAAAATACAAAAAAATTAAGGTTAAGGTTTTAGAACATTTTGATTTGATGAACTACTCTTTTTACATAAAACAAATACCAGAGAGTTTCACAGGCATTTAATGCTCTTTAGATATCATCAATTTCCCTATTAAAAGTTCCTATTTTGAAAGTCCTTTTTATTTTTTTCCAAATCATGCGGGAATGGACTGAATCCGAAGGATCTTTCATATTAAATTCTTTTTCATCTCCAAACACAATCTGCAACAAAAAAAGTACTTAAACAGTCACAGAGGTATATAAAATAATATAGTAAATGATGGGAAAAAAATTAAACTCGCTCCAGACTGTTTGCTTGTTTTTTCAGACTAGACTTACTGAAGTTTTGTGCTCTTGTGGATTGGTTTCAAGAGTTCAAGGTTTTATTTTAACCTCTTTCTACAAATGTAAGAGTTGAATTTAACCTCTTGCGCACCAGACTGCTCTTTTAATTGTCCCCAGATATCTGGGATTTCTGGGAATACTGATCTTGAAATTACGATGCACATTTCACTTTTCTTTTAATTCTAAGGCGCACGTTCGTTCGTATTTCGTTTCAATTTCTAAAGTTTGCACAAATATTTTTGTTGTTTATTTTTACTTTTTCTTGCCAATACGGCATCATCAATGATTTCAACGGAAGTGACGCTAAATGAGAATATTTGCCGGTGAGTGAGTGATTGAATATTAACGTCGCACTGTTCAGCTACACGAGGGCTTTTGGCGACGAACTACGTAATTTTGAACCATGGTCAAGTGACGTGGACGACACCTGAGCTGGCACCCCCTCTCCTAACTACCACACCACACCAAAGGGAGAATATTTGCCGGAAACCGATGGATACGACAGTGACTCCGATATAGATTTATCTATTTGTGATGAAGAATATGAAGAAATGGAACAAAAATGACAATGCACTTATTTGGAATAGCCTATGGAAGAGCTTTTTGTTCTACGGAACATTTAGAGCAATTTCACAATAATTTGTAATTTTAATTTTTGTTTTCATATTTTTGCAATTCAGAGATTTCTTAATTCAACTTTTTTAAATTTTATACGACCGCAATAAAAAAATCTATTTTATAATATTTCCTGTGCTTGCTACACTGGTTGTACACCTAAATAAGCCATGTAACCACATGAGGTTACAATGGGATTTTGCTCTATACATAGCACGTATCCACTAGTTACATGGCGCTCAAGGGATTAAGGGAAGTCTAACAGTTTCTGATTATACTTTCAGATCATATTCATTTTTTGTTTGGTTCACAGACAATACAGAATTTGATATTACTCTACTTTACAACAAGTAATATAAAAAAAAATTTCTGAAGTCAGTTTCTACTTAGGTTAACAAAGAAATTTTTTTAAATTTTAGTTACTTTTTATTAAATAGTTACAATACACATGACATATTCACAATATTAAGTGGCAAAATAGAAAACAATTTTCCTTTTTATATATGTTATTGGATATTATTATTTTTTGTTTCTATTTATTCATTCATGAATCCCATTCTCAGAAATTAAGCCATTCCGGGTAGGAATCGAACCCACTACCTCTAGATTAGAAGTCCTACGCGTTATCCATTGGGATACAGGGATACATCGAGCATTTTTCCTTTTTAAGTATGGTGTTGGACTATTATTTTTGTTTGTTACTATTTACTCATTAATTAAGTTTAACTAATGAATTAATATTTGGAAAAATTGTATTAACATCAATTGTATTATCATTAACACTACAAGTTTAAAAAATGTATTTTAACTTGAGTGGATGAATAGAAAGTATATAATTTGTTAACAATTGAAAATTTGAACAAGATCTATCTATCTATCTTTTTCTATAGAAAATTTTCTTATTGTTCCTCTCTTTGAGACTGTGACTACATTGATGTCTTTAATCCGAATCTATAAAACTTGTCTGAAAACTTTCTAAAATAAATTTCAGTCTCAAAGTCAGTTCATGCCTAAATTTTGGCAACGAGGCACTAACTATTAGATGAGTCTAATTATCAAACTGGAAGCAAAAATCTCCACATTGTTAAGCTGCATTCAAACCAAGGCTGTCAGCGTCGAGCGTCTAGCCAATTAGACTTCATCTCGGACGAAATGAAGTCCCTGATGAAGCCTTGGTTCTACATTTAGAACTTATTCTACATAATCTGTTTCCACTCTAAAGGGGTAGCAATTAAACTTTAAATAAAACTTTCAAGAATGTAACTGTAAGGATCTGGCACATGCACCTGGTATCAGTTAAGGATATATGAGAGATCTGGCAACGGGTCAAACATATATGGGAGGATCTAGCAGAGAATCAGGTATATATAGAGGAGAACCTGCCAACCACAGACCGACCGGTCGAGACTGAACGAGAGCAGCCTGAAGAAGACGGACCGTGAATCACCAAAACGTGATCGTTGAAGAAAGCGCGATGGAGAAAGAAACGACGGATAATTTGTTTTCAATCCAACCGAATCTCTTTGATCTATTTGTTTTGTTAAGTGTCCCTTAGTAAGATGAGAATAAATTATCGGGACTCTGAAGGCTGCAGTGATTATTTTTACCATTTGAGCATGACACCGGTCAGCAAAATCCTCAAAAAAGAGAACCCAGAAGTTTACAATTACCTTATGTTAATATTAAAAGGCAGCCTTGCTTAAAGTATATTAGTTCAGACCCAGCCAATTTCAGCTAATAAATTTTGTTCTTCTGATTACTCACATATATTTTACATTTTATTTGTACCTCGTCTATTTGCTGGTTCACTTTAAATAATCTGGTTTTGTTGTTAAATATAAAAAAACAACGTATCCATTTTTTTCTCCTAAAAATATAATTGCATCATAAAAGTCCTTAGATAATACAATATTGGAATTTAAAGAATAAAATATTAGTTATATGATCTTCATTTATGTGGGACGATTCAAAATTGAACAATTTCGACCAAAAATGAAAGTCGTGCAATTTTGCGAACCTTCGGAGGTGTTTAAAAATAAATCACATTAAATTATCACATTGTTCCTGACATTATGAAACTAATATTGTACTAATTAACTGAGCAATTTATTTAGGAATGAAACTAAATACGTTGCAACATATTTTAGATTTTTCCACTCGTTTATTTCTTTGTAAATGTTTTACTCTTGAATAAATATCAAAAATATTCCGAATTTTTGTGTGCGATATATGGGTAAAATAATATATTTATTGAATGTTAACGAAACAACTTTTTTGAACAATTATATGTAAAGTTAATTTCGATCAATTTTCGATCTTTTCACGAAATATATTATTTTTAAGACAATTTCAGTCTAAAATTTCGAAGAACAGAAAAAATGACACAAATCGAGATTTTGAATTATTTTTTCGTTTATTCTAAGTAACTTAATCACGAAAAATTATTTTATTTACTTCTGCACTCGAACGATTTTGCAATAGAAATTTAGTAAATAAAACAAAAATGCCAATGTAGCAGTGTGCAGCACTGCAAACACATAAAAAGTATTTTATTGAATATATTATTCATAGTTCTTTTGAATTTACATGCAATCTAAAACCATTTTCAATGACTTTTTCTTAGGAAAGGATAGTTTGAATAATTGTCAGAGTATTCTCAAGTAGAACGATGCTTATTCCTACAAAAAATTTGATTTAATTGTTTAAAAGAGTTTCAAAAGAATGAAATTTGAAAACACAAAACATATACTTATAATAAGAAATTCTACTTCAAGCAGATCTGTTTGAAACACTTATTGTTCTAAATATATTGAAAAGACAATAAAAATAATATTGTAGGATCAATCTGGTATTCGTTGATAAATGAAAATTGCAATATATTTAAAGAAAAATAATGAAACACATTTCGTATAAATTTATTTCCCCAACAACATCCTTTTTCTTTTTTTGAACATGTAAATATCGGTATTCTGAATCATCGTAATTTAGACTAATACTAAATATATGCACTCTTCCGAAAGTTAAGGACGTCTGTTCAAAATCTGCTCTCGTAAAATAGGTAATAAAAATCAGTTAAAATTATTTTAATAAAATATAATGCATTATATTAATAAACAAGCTGGCATGTTTGACATTCTTCTCATTTATTTTATTATTTTTTTTATTTCATTTATTATATAACCTTGGTCAAGATGAAATAGTCTATCTCAGGGATAATCAACCGATGGCATACGTGCCAGCAATGGCAGGAGGGTATCCACCTCGATCGCATCTACCTCAGTGCACCACTTCACGTGAGAAAAGGCAAATTGTGCGCATGACAGTGACGGATCGCTCATTCACATCACGAACCATAGCGCAGTACATTGAGTCTGTAACACATCATTGAGTGTCTGCGTGTACCATTCGACGCCGTTTACAGCAGAGTGGTCTGTCCGCAAGACGTCCATTGCTTGGTCTACCCTTGACGTAGCACCACAGACGTCTCCGCTGCCCATGGTGCGATTAAAGAAGGATGTGGGTGGCAGAATGGAATGAAGTTGTCTTTACTGACGAGTCACGGATCTGTCTGCAACACCACGATGGTCGGATTCGAGTCTGGAGACACCGTGGAGAGAGGATGCTGAACAACTGCATTATGCACCGCCACACTGGTCCTGCACCAGATGTTATGGTATGGGGCGGTATTGGATATCACTCTCGCACTCCTCTTGTACGCATTGCCGGTACTTTAAGCAGCCATCGCTACATCTCCGAGATGTTTGAGCCAGTTGTCCTTCCTTACCTTCAGGTCTTGGGCACAGCCATATTTCAACAGGATAATCCGTGACCACACGTGGCACGCATTGTCCAAAGGTTTTTCGTCAATCACCAGATTGAATTGCTTTCCTGGACGGCTCGCTCTCCAGATATTTCGCCGATAGAAAACATGTGGTCCATGGTTTCTCAACAATTGACCCAGATTAAACCCGCAGCTGCCACACCAGATCAACTTTGGCAACGTGTGGAAGCTGCTTGTTCTGCTGTACCCCAAGAACACATCGAAAGTCTCTTTGGATCAATGCCGAGTCGTTTGGCAGCGGTGATCTCCATCAATGGTGCTACTCTGGCTACTGATTCTGGCAGTAACCACACTTCACAGAAATTTAATCATTTGATACTTGGTCAACATGTTATTTACAAAATAAATTTTGTTGTGCTATCTCTTGTCTTTTTTGGTGTTGCATTAACGCAGTGGTCAGCATTGTATTATTTCCCCAAAAATCCCAAGTCAAAATTTTTTGACCTCATTAAACACTTTAGAAAAAATGGCATGTTGATTCATAAATGTTCGCCACCCCTGTTCTAGGGTGTGGAAGGGCAGATGCGCGTTAAATCTGGTGAAGCTCAAATTTCTCTGGTTGATGTAGAAGTTTGAAGAGAGGGGTACCAGCTCAGCCCCCTCTAGGTCTTCCTCGCTTGATCGAGGTCTTAAAATAGAAGGCTGCTTTAATAGCTTTAAATAGAGACGTTAATAAGAAATGAAATCATTCCCAATATTGAAGAATAATATAGAAAAATATAGTAAAATTTGTTTCTCTTAATGTAGATGAAATAACTTAGAGGTATAGAGTATTCGTTTGGGTAACTCGTAGAAAGTGCTTAAATAGAATTTTAGTTCGGAGGCAATTATCTAAAATTTATTCCCCCCTTTCTTTCTGTTTCTGTAGAATATCTATTTACTTTAAATTCTTTGACTTTTCCAGAAGTTTGAAACATTCTTAATATGTGTTTAAATCGTAGTTGTCTTCATTTCGAATCAATAAATGTCTTGAGTTGAGATCTAATATTTTAGTCTATATTTGTCCTATCTTTGTTCCATAATTTGCGAACGAATAAGCTAAGAAAATTATTTTACAAGCAAAAATTAATTCCTGCAGGTAGAGATATATTAAAATCAAAATAATTATGATAAAAAAATCCCTACCACATTGGGTTTTAAATTTACGCGACATGGCTTCTAGAGCGGTATAGACAAAATGTATTAGTTTCCTAAGAATTCTCAGCAATAAGAGTAAATGATATTTATTCAATTATTCAAACATTAAAATACTGTAATAAATTTCTAGGTTTTAAATAATACTTTGTAATTAATAGTTATTAAAAAAAGATACACTACTTTTATAATTAATTATTGTAGCAATCAGAATATCTAATTAGCAACGAGACTGATAAATCTTCAATTTATAAATTCGAATGTATACAAGTTGACGTCATGTAATATACACCTATTCATTAAAATGGTATTATTTCGAATTAAACATAGGCACGCAGAATAATAAATCTTCAATTACGGAATGACATTTCTCTAACGATATTTCCTCCCAGTTAATTTACGGTGACAATTGTATCTTATATATTAAACATTTAAATAATTTAATGCGATACATGGATTTTATTGGTTTAAAATTGTGCCAATCATAAATTAATTTTGAGAATTTATGTTACATAGGGAATGATATTAAAAAAATGTTATAGTATCATTGAAGTAAATTTTTTTTCAGTCGTACAGCTTATGATTATGATACTTTTGTTCCAACTTTTATTATGATATTCTTGTTCTGTTTAATCAATCTGTTTTTAATTGAAGAAAATTCATTCTGTTTAGATCTAATTAGATTTTAGATTAAACCTAATTTTAGAAGAAAATTAAAATTTCAAGCTCTGTTTTCCCTGAGACAAATCTAATTTAAAAATTATGAAACTGAAAAAGTTTATATCTGCCTTTTATAGAAATATAAATAAAAGTGTTAAAAATCTTTTGTAAAATAATAATCTTATTAGTGTTCCTTAAAAAAGATTACATGTATAACATAACAAACACATTGTTCAATGGCTGCTTAAAAATTCTTCTGAATAACGTTAGGAGAGAAGAAAAAAATCTTGTGAATTAAAATTTTTTTTTTTAAATAATTAGTTCGAACAAAAATTTAAAACCGAACAAAACAGGCTTAAGGTTTTTGTCAGCTAGCCATTTTGTATTCTTTAATGTAATGTTTAGCTCTCCTTATGGAATATTGTTAATTTCTAAAATTTAAATTCGTGATTAATTTATGCACAGCGTTTGGACTAACAAAAATTTATTTAAAATGTGCCATTAAGTAAATAATAAAAATACCAAAACAAAACATAGTTATAGGAAAACTTCGTTAAAAAATTATTGCTGAATAAAATATGCTGATTATTTTTCAATTCTTACTATTAGTTCACTCTCTCCTTATATATATGTATATATTCATCCATTCAAGTGTAAATACATTTTTTAAATCTTGTATTGGATGACGTCTGATGTTAATACAGTTTTTTTAAGTATTTATTCATTCATTAAATTTAAAAGTGAATAAATAGTAACAAACGAAAATACCGCATATATAGAAAGCAAAACCTTTCATTGTTGACTTTGTATCGCAATACATAGCGCATTAGACATCTCATCCAAAGGTCATGGGTTCGAATCCCCCCGAGGATGGCTTAATTTCTGCGAATGTTATTTTTTTCTTTTTTTTTACTGCACTATTTTATTAGAATAGTTAAATTTAATTAATGATTAAATGGTAACAAAAAAGTAGTCCAACACACCATGTATAAAAAGAAAAATGGAAAATTGCAAGGAAAATAGCTTTCTATTTTGTCATTTATACACATATTTATATTAATTGTAATTATTTAATAAAAAGTGACTAAAATAAAAAAATTCGTTGTTGACCTAAGTAAGAATTGACTTAAAATTTTTTTATATTGTTTATTTTCAGTTAAGTTCTGAAAAAAATCGAATTTTTAATTGAGAAAAAGATTTTAGAGGTTTATATTTTCTATATAGATTAATTTAAATATAATTAATTCATTTGCACCATAATTTTGTTTTCCTTATCTAATATCATTTCCATTTTATTCAGATTTCTGTTGTTGATAAGAGTACCCTATTTTTTTAAAAATTGTAGTAAAAAAAATTCTTCTAAGACTCGTAATAAATGAAAAAAAAATTAGAATTTTAATTTGTTTTGCAAGTTTTTTTTTTTTAAAAAAATTTATAACATTTTTTAGCTTAAAACTAATCTAACATTTCGCTACCGTTTGAGTAAATTCGAACAATTTATTATCAAGTATAACGAAATTAAAAAGAATATAAAAGGATTTTCAAATTAAAATTTTAAAATTCCACGATTAGAACGCAGGAAGCTTTGAAATCACGTTTATATTAGAGATATGTAACTTTGAATTTTATAAAATACATTATTAAATTTAAAGTACTTTGATAATAATAAAAAAACTTAAAAAAGCAGCAAATTAAATTAGTTAAAAATAAAGAAAAAAAATTGAAACAAGAATAAATAATTTTCTTTTAGTCTATATTAAAACAACAATCAAGTACAAAGAGAAATAATTTAATTTTAGAAGCTCTTAGTAAAACTCTAAAAACATGTCTAATAAACAAATTCTTAAAGGCATGGATAATTAATTTAACGATGAAATTTTAAATTGCAGCGATTCTTTTACAGGATTGCATTTTTAAGATTGCGAGCATTTTATGAGCTTTAAGCACGCAAAACTTAAATTAGGACAACAGGAAAAAGTTTGCTAAAAAAAGTTACAAAAAATTGATTAATTAAATTGTTTTGAGTCGAAGAAATTCGAATACATTTTAAGATAACTCCATTTAAAGTTCCAATGTTAAAAGTCTTAAACATGTATATAATTATAAACATTTAGAATAAAGTGTGATAATAAATTAAGAATTTATTTGCATGACATTAATTACTAAAAAATTCGAGTAAAAAAAGAAAAAAAAAGTGATAGAGTGAAGACTGTTGAAAACAAAGAGTTGAATGCGGTCAAATATCTTTTTTTAGAGAAAATATTGAGATATTTTATTGACTTTACTGACAAAATGTGAATTTCCGAACTCTTGATTTCATACAAGAAAATTATTCAGGGTGTTGCCAAATTCGATCGACTAATTCAGTGGGGTGATAGTAGGTAGCATGGGGACGACAAACAATTGTAGAGCATGGGGTCACAAACCAAGTTTAGTCTGAGTAATTCGCAAAACCAGTTATGAAAGATGGGATGTCGAGTAAAACAAAAAGAGCAAATAAGAAGTAAAAAATATATTTGTGGTAGACAGATCTCGTGACCTACGGTTCCATAAGCACGTAAAATACCGCTGGACCAAAATAATCACTTCAGTCCGGAGGCTGTTTCTGACTTATATAGTTAATACCACCACACACTCCCCACCAGTGAGTCGGTGGATAGGCGAACGAACGATATAGTTGTTTTGGCGAGCGTGTGAGTTGTTGCTGTTGCGTCAATTGTATCTGACGGCTTTGATTGCTGCGTCAAGTGTGTATGCCGGATTTGGTTGCTCTTGCGGCGGGTAGATGGCGTCACAACAGCTGCGTGAAGATTGCGTATTTTCTAGGTTCTAAGTCAAGGTCACCAATGTGATGGATAGATCTCGTGACCTACGGTTCTGTAAGCCCGTAACATACCACTGGAGCAAAATGATCACTTCAGTCCGGAGGCTGTTACTGGTTTTATACAGTTACCACCGCCATACATTTATTATACATAAAACATGTTTACAATATGAATAATGCATCGCAGCTCGACGTCAGAAAAGCAACGACAAGTGATTGTCCTAGGAATTGTTCTAAGTTATGGTGGCTTAGGTCATAGCACAGCTAACACCATTGGACGAAAGACTGAGACACGCTTTCAAACAAATTCTATGTGCTGCCGATGTCAGCCGAAGTGACGATCCGGGACGTGAGAGCCTCTACGATAACCACTGGCGACTCATACACAAGCGATTTAAGGTGGTCCTAGAAGAAGAAGTCTGAGAGATTGAGGTCCAGGGAGTTCGGAGGCTAAGCAATAAGTCTACTACGTCCAATCCATCTCCGAGGATATGTAGCGTGGAGATGCCTTAGCACTGAAATAAAAAAGTGTGCTGGTGCACCATCGAGCTTGAACCATACGTTCTGGTGCTCAGTGGGTGGTACTCCATCTAAAACTTTGTTGTGAGAGGAAAATTTGCATGCGCACAGGTTTCTTCAGTGTTACCATGGAGCTCCAAGTCCGTGCATTTGTTTGGTCACTCCTCCCTCCCGGTGCATCATTTGCTCGATGGCTACTTTTACCACGACTTTCACCGACTAAACATCGTTTGCGACCCCATGCTCTGTTTATTGTCGTCGCCATGATGCTTACTCTCATCTCTCTGAATTTGTCTTTCAAATTCGGTAACACCTTGTATTGTAAAATTCTAAGCTTGTATTCCTGAAATTTATTTCCTGGTTTTGCATGTATTGCAACTAAATTGGAATAGCTTCAAATATTTCCTACAGTATGACACCCTGAATCATATTGGTACGGTGGTTTGGCACACCAAAACAACAAGGTTACCGATCTCTGATCTACACCATCTGGCCAAAAGTGTCCAGATAAATCTTTAAAAAGTGAATCTGTAGCACGTGACGTAATTTGATGAGTAAAAGAAAGCTATAAAAGTTTAGTGGCTTAGCACTGGAATTGAAAAGTGTGCTGGTGCACCATCGAGCTTGAATCACACGTTCTGGTGCTCAGTGGGTGGTACTCCCTGTAAAACTTCAGGGTGAGAGGGAAATTTGCATACGCATATGTGAAGACCCCCTTGGGTCTCACCCTGGACACCAAGATTAATTTGAGGCAAAGAATCACTAAGAGCCATTTTGTATAATAATAACTTGTATTTCTTAAATCAATTCTCAAAAAAACCCTCTAATAACATATAATATTACTATGTTACGTCAAATAAAAGGGATTTATCTTTTATATTAAATTAAATTACGAATTATGAAATTAATTAATAATTATGCTCAAGATCAAGTAACGTCTACCGAAATAGGAGGTCCGAGAAATACACGTACTCGAACTATTAACTTTCATTAACTTTAACTTATTTGACTAAACTAACGCTTAATTTAAGCGTACATAAATTATAGTTACCGCTGGTTATATCAGCTTTCTCGTTCTTCAGTAGAAAAGCAGCACTACGTCTTCACTATCTTAATATCATGGAATCCTCTAAATTCGAGGTTACCGTTGCTGGCTCAATAGCATTCATCATGCTAGCTTACAACGCTCGACTTAAATACCCTATCTACTTTGCATATCCTGTTCACCTTTTGGAGCTGATTGGAAATATACGCGAATTTATAATCCCCAAAGAGACGCCTAAGAATATTAGTGGAAAGGTTCCGTACAGATTCGTCTCACATAGGTTTCTTTAATGCAACCATGGAGCTCCAAGTCCGTGCATTTGTTTGGACACGCCTCTTGTCTGGTGCATCGTCCTCCCGACGGCTACTTTTATCACGATTCTCACTGATTAAACTTCGTTTGTGACCCAATGTTCTACGCTGATTTGTTGTCCCCATGCTGCCTGCTATCACCCCCCGAATTTATCGATCGAATTCGGCAACACCCTGTAAATTACATATTTCTAAACAAAATTAATTCCGTCTATTTGTTTTGCACAATATGGGTAGAAGTTCTGTTTTGTTTCTGATTGATTAAATGATTACTTGTTAACGGTGCACTACGAAGTAATACGAAGGCACACACAACTTACCTCGTAATATTTAGACTGGGTTAAGTAACGAGAAAGACACTATTTTGTTTCCGAGAAAACATTGCTATCTCTCCATAAGCCTTTTTCTCTGTTAGATAAAAAGTAAGCATAGAACAGCATATTTCAAGAATGCAGCGTGGAATAAAATATAGTAACATTGATTTGATGCATGTGTTTATAATGATTCAATTTTTGAACTTTTTTTTTGCTTAGAAAGTAAGTTTAATATTCAAGGCACAGTGGAATTTTCTTGCGAAATACAACAGCGAGAAGGTTAAAAAAAACGAAAATCTTTCAGATACAAATATTATTAAATTTAACAAGCCAAACACACACACAACAAACATCAATCTGCGTGTGTGTTCGATTTATCAAAAATAAATTTTTTTTTGTTAAAACAAATTTGATGAAGGAGTTTGAGAATTTCTAAGAAAACACTGAAAAAAAAATTATCTTGAACGGAATTGTAATTTTTTAACATAAAATAAATTTATTTTCTGAAAGTGAAAATATGAGAACTCAAATTCAAATGAAAGTGTGTTTTAGACAAAGCCCACGGTTTTAATGTCGCAAAAACATCACATTGAGAAACAGTCCATTGTCGCAATTCAGAAATACTCCTTTAAAAGGAAATCTCAATGAGTGCCAGAGATCTAATTTACATAATATAGAATTATTTATTTTTTTGAAGTGTGAAATAAATTAGTTTTTGCTCTCTGAAAAAAGTGAAATGCAAAGCTGAAAATATTTTTGGACAGCTGAATTTTTAATAATAATCCAGCAGTGAAGCTCGTATTCGAAAGTAAAAAAAAATTTTAATGCGAAACAAGAAGGTAAAAATAAGTTAGCAAAAAATGTACAGTAAGAAACTTTTTCAGTAGAAAAGAACATAATTATTCAGTACAAACAGAAAATAACTAACATCAGATAATGTTTTCAAGCTAAAACATAAATTCAAACGATAATGAAATAAAATAATTCTTAGCTTTATGCTTATATTTTGCAAGCCATACCATAGTTGTTTTATCTATTCTATTTCTACTTGTATATAAGTTTACTGCTATTAACGAGTGTCTAAGACTTCAAGGGAAAAGCATTTTCTATGTTATAAAATGGCTTTTTTGTACAGAGATAGAATTTAGGAGAACATGTGTGTGTCCAGTTCTTTTCAAAAGAAGTTACCTCCAACTATGCCATTGATGTTGGGTATAACTTAAAGTATCCGAGTATGTTCGGAACCGTGATTTTGCAAAAGCGTATAAATGGATAATATTTATGATATTTAGCGTCACTTAGATTTGAAAATGCATATAAAATTGTTTTAAGAATAGTATTACAATAAAAAATTATTTTAGTACAATATTTTGACAAAAAATGAACATAGAATGACCCCTTTTTAAAATATTCTCCTTTTGTGAAAAATGCTTCTATTATAATAATATTTTGCCTGTATATATCTTAGACCTTTATACAAAGGCTCAACTGGAATTTTTGAAATATATAACTAAGAAGTGGGTTTATCCATGTTTTACGACAACAAAGGGAAGAAATTTTAAGAAAAAAAGTCGATAGTTATTTTAATTGGTGGTAACTATGAAAATAATGTGAATTTTTAAAAATTCATAGTTCAGATT
>BMAU01016172.1:0-85000 GCA_019973935.1 Trichonephila clavipes
TATTCTCCTGTTTGACAATCTTAACGTGAACTGAAATATATTTGTCACATATTTCTCCCTCTTTTTTGGAAGTGACAGACGTTTTTTTACGATCTTAAGGTACTTGTATTGTCTGAGTTCCCGGTGTGATAACTTTTTTTCCGAAATATTTTCTGTGTCCTTGAAAATAGGTGAGTATATTTTCTCTTAATTAAATTATTCACTGGAATTACGATTTTTATTGTGTACTATAAAAATAATTATAAAAAGAGGATTGGGGTGACTCAATAACCCCGCTCGACCATTAGTATCAAGTGCGCGCCTGCTCCAGGGTTAAAACATGTTGAATTCTTTTCGCTTTAAAAATATTAAAAATAATACAATTATTCTTCATCAGAATTTTTTTTATTGTTCATTATTCAACATCAATTCTAAATGCTAATTCTTTGAGGCTTAAAATAACAGTTCGCTTAAAACTAATTATAATTTGAGCAATGATTTAAAAAAATCATTTTACATTTTTGTAAACATTTTTGCGCACTTGGCTTTACTCTCCTTAAAATTCAGCGATTATATCAATAATGTTTTATTTTCTTATAAATGAACTCGTGCAAATAGCTTGTACTTCAGCCGGTATACTTTTAATGTATCAGGGCTGCACAGAGTATTTTATAACTATTTAATTGATGCTAAATTAAGAATAAGTTTAATAAGTATTAGTGACTTCCATGTGCTTGTCTTACAGAGCAAAGTTTTTCAAAGGAATGCTTATGATTACAAATTGACCCTTTGAGTTCTTTTTCTATATTTAGCTGATATCTATATTTTGTCTTCTAAGCAACCACCGCATTTTGCAATGTGTTCCAATTTAAAAATTAGAGAAAGGAAAAATAACATAATAATTGTCCTATTACTTAATTTTTTTTTTTTTTTGCTTAAAAGTAACATAAACAAAATTTAATACTTATGTCATGAATTTGTACGGTTTATAATAAAGATTGTTGCTTTAGCGTCAAATTGCATTATTATTGCATTCAGTACATTATTAATGTATAAGGGGGGCGCGATACAAATTGTGATTGAAAAGGGGGGCGCCAGTATTGAAAGTTTGAGAAGCACTGGATTAGCTAATAATTGACTGTTAAGTTTCTAGTATTTATGAGAACACCAAGGGTATGCTGCACATGCTGATGAATGCCCAAAAGCGATCATTGTCGTTTTTCAGTGGATGCATGGGATGCATGAATCCCAGAAAGGTGATGTCTCTCTGGCGGGTTCCTTCTCAAACTTGCCACACTTTCTTGTTCTAACAATCTTTGACACAACCGGTGCAAAATGGACACGTTTAGAAACCTGTCAGTTGAAATGTGACATTGGAACGGATTTGCATTTCTTAGTCCAACCACCCTGTCATCTGTAAAGTCACCTGCCTGATGGGGTGGAACTATTTCCTTTGGTGGAAGTTTATTTTTTTTGGTGTTCGCTGGTCTTCTTTCTATATATCACTTGTATCTTCCGAGACAAGAAAATCTTTGACGATGATTTTCTTTGCAGAAATAATGGTCCGTTCAATAGATCCCTTCCTTTATATCCGAATCGAAGTATGTAGTAAAGTTGAGCATTTCATATCTTTTTGCAAACAATCAGGTGCATTTACCCTGATTTTTACATACTTTTCTGGCCATTTCTTCTTAGTGTTGCAATTTCAACGCCGCGTAGTATTTTTATTTAATTTTTATGCAGTACATATGCATACATACTATTTCGATAATTTTCACATAAATTATGTGGCTTATTTTGGCATATATTCCTTTTTATGTTAAATTTATTAAGTTTTTGATATTTTAGCATTAGCCTACTAAGTCGCAAAGGGAAAGGGTCACTGCTTTAGTTTGACACCTCATTTGAATCCTAATCTTGAAAAAGTACTTTGATTGATTAGGTTTGTATTCCCATTATTTTCCTCTTCAATTGACATTCTATTTCGATTGCAAATGTTATACTTCATTGTTTTGATAATCTTCTCATTTAGCTAACTAATGTTAAATATACATACACACCTTAATCTTGCAATGCATTTAGAACTTTTGTTCATTATTTTCAATAAGATTTCGCTCAGTATTATAAACAGAAAGGGTGATGTTTGCTAGCCACAAGACTTGTCGCGAACCCCCTTTTATATAAATTAATAAAATGTGTCTTATAAGCCAGCTTTGTATACAATACGGCAGCAGCATATATATTTTTAAGTTACAATATTTGTTTCCTTTACTTCTGATATTCAAATAATTTCTCTCTCACTAGTAGAGATTAATAAAACTCTATATATTTACATGTGAGCCAGTGAATATTACGTGAGTTGATATATATATATATATATATATATATATATATATATATATATATATATATATATATATATATATATATATATATATATATAATTCAGAAATACCCAATAATTTTATCAATAATTATTTGAATAAAGATCTTCTAAATAGTAAGGATTAAAATTCCTTAGAATAATAATAGTTTTTTTTATTACTATAAATTTATCATATTTCCTAGTTATAGCTACCTCCATATTCTAATATTAGATAAAATTACTTATCATTATTTCATTCATATATAACTCTAGTGTCACTAAAGTTATGATAGTTTGTAAGCTCTCTTTTTAATTTTTATTTCTATTCTTTTCATACATGTGTTAAGTGCTACAATTCAGCCATTCCCATGCCTTGAATTTGCATTTGGGTCCAGAATCTGGCAATAATGTATTTAATGTACTTAGGGCTCTGCATTTTTGAGTGCAATTTTTAGGTAAGTTACATTTATATTGTAATGGATTTAGACATTTTATCCATTATTTTCAATTGGGTTTTGCTTAGTATTATTAACATAAAGGGGGAAGGTTGGCTGGCGACAAAACATATTCAACCCCACTTTTATTATAAAATTATATATATAAGCTGTCCTAAGTCAGCGATGTTTATAATACTGCAGCATCCATTTTTTAAATTTTAATTTCTCATATATCCTTCAATGTATGGTTTTCTTACGTTCTCAGTATTTTTCGATCTTGATTGATAAATGTTCATCTCTCATTTGTAGAGAATTCAGACTGTATATATATTTGTTTACACATTACTTTATAAATAATAGCACCGCAAATTTTAATTGCACCTTTTGTATTTATGTGTACCATACATTTTTCTCGTCAGAAAATAAACTCTTAATGAATATTGAATACCAGTAAATATTAGTTTTGATTCTATTTATTACTATTCAATTCCTTGAAAAATCTATTTCAAAACGAATAAAAGATATTTATTTATTTAATGTATAATTTTGATAAGTCTTTTACGTTATACTTTACATTTCAATTTTCATTTTCACCCATTTGAATTTATAAGTTATTATCTCTCTCTCTTAATATTAAGCAAAACTCTACCATAAACTCCGATTTATCTTTTTTTTTGTTTGTTTAGCCTCTCTGTGACCTTACCAATGTCAACTAAATAGAAATGAAATTCAGAGAAATGAAAATGTAATTCTCAGCATGTAAAATGCGAAGGAAAACTGCTATAGCCATTATTTTTCTGGAAATTCTCCTGTTTTTCTCACCTTTTGAATTCATTTCGATTCTTTTCTTTTTTACTTTTCGCAAGCACCTGATATTAAACGTGATTCAGAGAAATAAACAAGTAAACATTCTAGGAAACATTCGAAAGATAAATACTGAGAGAAAGAATGCTTTGAGTGTATTTTCGAAATGAGAAATTTTTCATAACAGGAGAATAAAATAACAAAAATAAAGAAAGAGCGTCGATTTAGTACTTGAAATTACTTGAACTTCTCCAGAAGTTTTGAATATGCATTGTGTTTTAATATTTTTGCACTTTTTGTACAAATATTTACTGCTTTGGGGGTTATTATATATATTTTTAATGGTTGCAGTCGAGATTTAGTCAAAATATTTAAGAATAAGAAAGGAATTTACAAATGAAAATATTACAATAAGGGGACTATACACTGGTGTGCAAAAATTAAGGACGAAGTCGAAAAATTAGCATATCAGCTGAACGAAGAGGTAGAGCGGACAGAAAGACCAATCAGGAGATTAAGTAAGGTGATGAACGGTAGCACATGTGCAGATATGCAGGTAGACGTAATGGGGGAGTGTCTGAGTAGTATAAAGCATGTTGTCGGTGTAAGATCAGTATTTCTGGCAAAGAGATTGCACGCCGTATAGCAGTTAAAATCACACCGAGTTGCTGCCTCAGCGAGAAATGGCGAATAATCAATCTGTTAGATGACATCTGGATGCTTTTATCCGAGGTCGAATCATTGGGAAGTTGGAGGAAGGCCGCAGTGTGACAAGTGTGGCTGCAGAGTTCGGAATAGCTCACAGCATCGTTTCACGACTTTGGAGACAATTTCAAACTACAGGAACAGCTATCCGGGGGTTCAGTAGTGGTCGTCCACGAGGAACCACACCCGCAGATGACAGGTACATTGTCTTACAGGCCAGAAGAAACAGGCGGCAGACAGCGGGAGAAATCGCTAGACACACGACACAGGCGACTGGACGACCGATATCGCCTTTTACCGTGGCCAGAAGACTGCACGGTGGTGGTCTGTTGCACGACGCCCTGTACGGTGTGTACCTTTAACGCCTGCCCATCGGAGAAGGCGTTCTCTGTGGTGCCGGGAACACCGGAATTGGAGAGACAATGAATGGGGACGAGTACTCTTTACAGATGAGAGCAGATTCAGTTTGAGTAGCGATTCTCATCGCATACTCATCTGGAGAGAGCGGGGAAGCCGCAATCATCCCTCGAACATCATTGAAAGGGACAGGTATGGAGGTCGCGGTGTTCTCGTTTGGGGAGGCATCATGCTTGGTAGTCGTACAGACCTTCACATCTTCGACGCAGGTTCAGTCAACGGGACCCGTTATTGTAACGAGATTCTTCTTCCATATGTGCGTCTTTTTGGAGGCGCTATGGGTCTGCAGTTCCTTTTCATGGACGACAATGCACCATGTCATCGCACAGTAGCTGCCGAACAGCTCTTATAGAGTGAGGATATTGAACGTATGGATTGGCCGGCACGATCTCCGGATATCAATCCCATCGAACATGTATGGGATTTTCTAGGCAGACGCTTGGCAGCTTGTACCTTACCTCCAGTAACGATTCATGAGCTTCGATTGGCGCTGCAAGACGAATGGGCAGCAGCCTGGGCAGACGCTGTGAAACCTGCCTAGCAGTCAGTTGATATCATATTCCCTACTAAAGACCGGATGTTTCTTGCTGGACACCCATCACAGGGATGTTTCGGCCTTCAGTCGCATTGCGCTCCATGCTACTTTTTCAATCAAGCTTCTTTTTATCCCTCTGATTTCTCTTTTAGTAAGTGTTGCTTACATTACACATGTCCTTACGTATTGGGGATCTTACGGTATTAAATGTGTTGATTTGGAAAGCTTTTGTACAAAGTTATATTGAAAAAACCGTCTCGTCCTTAATTTTTGCACACCAGTGTATATATTGGGAGGAGGTATAGGCTGAGAAATAGCTTTTCCTATACTATCCCAAATATGTTCAATAGGATTTAGATCCGGAGATCTCGAAAGCTAATTTATGTGAGTTCTATGTGATCGCTCATTTTCGTCAATAAAAATGTATTTCGGGGTCCATTGTACCCAGAAAAATCTCTTATAGGCTTCGAGGATCTCATCTTTATAGCGAGGTGAGTTAACGCCGTGAGATTACTTGCTTTGAAAACGTACAGAGGTGTACGAGTGCCCAACATTATGCCACCACACGCAAGGATTCTTTTGCCACGAAATCTGACTATTTTTGTTATGTAGGAGGGATGAAAGCGAGCTCCATTTTTTCTCCAGATCAAGACTCGACGAGAATCCCTTTGTCTAGGGAAGTGCCTCTCAAATTTTCAATATTTGCGACCCAATATTTTATCATAATTTTCATTGCACCCCTCTTCATACAGTAAAGCTGAATTCACACCAAGGCTGTCAGCGTCGTGCGTTAAGCGTCTAGCCAATCAGAGACTTTATCTCGGGCGAAATGAAGTCTCTGATTGGCTAGACGCTAGACCAGTATTTCCCAACCTTTTTTGTGCCATGCCGCATTTTAACATTTCTTAAGTTTGTATGCCCCCTCTCCCCCTATGTAACTTACATTATATTTAATATTAAAGAATTGATTTGTTCACTTAAGAAACATAAATGATGGATTCTAGGAATAAATCTCTATCAAATTATTAACAAAACACAGTAAGTAAAATTTCATAATATATAATGAAAAACAGAAATTAAAATTCAAAATAATTTTAATATAATATTTTTTCCATATTAATTTGTCATTTTAATTTAGTGAGATCCTTGCGCTTGATGCTTGCTGCAGATAGATTTTATATTGGGTTCCAATTTGGTTTGCTTAAGTCTCAAATTCTCACGTTGTGTTATATCCAGCCGATTTCTTTTTTTTAAAGGCTACACGGTACCCTTTTTCAAAAAATTTTTTTGGAGACAGTTACAGTAAAAATAATTGATGTTTTACATTTAGATTATATTATTAAGCTGATTCTGTAAGCAAAAAGTCAGTTTGACCAGCCATTATTTTACAATTTAAAAAAATTAGGAATTTTTGAAGTTTTTTCAAACTCTTATAAAATACTCAATTTTTAAAATTTTTTAGTAATTTTAAGTTTTTATGATTCTTAGATTATTACAAACAATATTTAGTATGGATTTGAAAATCTATTCCCTTGTTGATTTTTAATAATTATTTTTCTAGAAAAACCTGGAAAAAACACGAAAATTTTTAAAATATCAACTTTAGCATTTTTTAGAAAAATAACTAGAGTTCTCAGCCCTAAATCCATACTAACTTTTATAGAACATACATTTGGGAGTATATACAAAAAAATTTAAGGCTCTTTCGTGAACAGGAAAAAAGCCTTAGGGATTAGAAAATACTTATACCTTCAAAATTAAAAGTCTGAGAAAAACGCATTTAAAGTTTGAAGTCATAAAACAAAAACTTATAATGCTGGTAAAACTCTAATTTTTTAATATGTTATTTTCCAACATATGTTCTACATTAAAACATTATTTTTATTAAATATGACTGAAAATTATATTTTTAATTCAAAATATGTTTTTGCATAATATTGATAGCATTTGTTAAGACGCCAGTTTATTCAGCTTTATCTTAACCTAATATTTCACAAAAGTTTTGAAACACGAAGCATTTATGTACAAAATAATAATGATACTAACTTAAGCTAAAAATAGTCAGGTTTGCTCATAAAATTTAATTTTTTCATTTTTAAATTGGGCAGGTGAGGAAGTTTTAGCTCTTGTCGTACGACTTTAAAATACTTAAATATAGTACTACAATATGTTTAGTATACAATATGTTAGTTTGGTACATCAAAGAAATATTTAGTTATCTCTGCAGCATTTGAATTCAGAATACTTGTATTCGGAAGTCTAATTGCAGAATCAGCTGAGGACTAATTTTTAGATACATCATTTTCAGTAGTGTTCCATCTCTTCGAAATATTGTTTCTCACAGAAACCCAGAACGCATTTGCCATGGCATTTTCTCTACAGGAAAAATTAATGATAAAGCTTTTAAGTTATGTAAACCATTTTTAAAGCAAATATTGGCCATGAAATTAATCTTTATTAATTAATTATGAAAACTCAAAACATAATCAAGCAGAAATGATTTTAGTAATGAAAATTGGAATTAATAACCATTTCAAACTAAAAGCTCAAAAATGTTTTTAATTAATTCAACTTAAGTGTGAAAAAATGCTTTAAAAGGAAACCAAAATCAAAACCATAGCTCATAAAATTTCAAATATCATAAAAACTAATTTTTTAACAGATCTGAAATTTCGTGGCAAGCATCTCAATGATATGGACCACCAAAGCATGCAAAAAAGAATTTTTCGGTAAAAATGAAATTTTTAGGGTAATGTGAAGCCTTAAATCAGTAAATCATTTACACCACTAAATCCACATTCAGCCAAAAATGAAGATGGAAACGGTAGTAATAGCTTTCTTGCGCATTTGGTTTAGTTTGGGTATTTGATTTCCGTTTCCTCACAAAGCCATGCCATCGCACCCTTTATACTAAATAAAGTTTTAACTGAGTCATCATTTTGCAATTCTGCGAGTTCTGCTTGGTACTACATATTTGATATATCAGACAAATCCACTAACATTGGCTGCATCATCCATGTTGGGAAATCAATTTGTTTTAAATCTAAAAATCTTTCTTTAAAATTGGCCGATAAATTATTCAAATGATTTACAATAACAAGTAAAGCGATATCAGTTACTTCACATTTTTGGAGCCAGTGGAACTGTTCAAAGTTTTTGTTGTTAATATGTTTCTGACATAACTCGATATTGGTAATAAAACCAAATATCTTCGCTTTTGCATCGACAAGAGTTTTATTTGTTCCTTGAAGTTGCTTATTTAATATGTAGAGTTTTTCAAAGATATCGGCTAAATAACTCACAAATGCTTTACCATCGATTTATAATAGGTGCTTCATTTCTGGTTTGTCGTTCAAACAATCACTAAGAGTATCAAACAGTTCCATAAATCTTTTCAAGCAGTTTTCTTTAGATAACCACCTTACTTCAGTATGAAGTAAAAGTCTCACATGGTCTTCATTTTGTTCTTCACAAAATAGCTTGAAAAGACGCTCACATTTGGCACTAGCTTTAATAACATTAACACATTTTATTACAGTATGTAGTATTTCGTTTGGAACAGGCGAAATATTTTCAATATCTTCGCCCATTTCATCTATTTTTCTGCTAACAGTATTTTTACTGAGTGGCATAGCTTTAACATCTTTGTCATCTTTTTCAAGAACCGTTTTGAGGAAAGCTCTGATATTGACGGTTTTATTAAATTCTCTCCTATAGTGTGTGTGTGTGATTTTTTCCAGTTTCAGCGATGAATAAAGAAATTTGATAACTAGCTTCAAGAACACGATTATTATTTGAAGTATGGGCAGTAAATAGCGACTTTATTGTTGTTCTTTTTCCAAAGTTTTCCTTCAATGTTTTAAAGTAACTCAAATCTGAATTAATATGAGCACTATGTTTCACCTTCAAATGAGCCTGAAGACGACCTCGTTTCATTGATTCGTTACTCAAGAATTGCTGGCATAAAAGACAAAAAGGAATCCGCTCATCTTGAACGGCAGGTATGAACACAAGTTTTAAATATTCCTCCGAATATTGACGAGTTTTTTTCTTGCTTGCACTACTCATTTTACTATGGGCTATAAGAAATAAAAATAAAATCAATTAAAAATAATATTAAAATGTGTGTTAAATTTAATTCACTGTGACATAGAGCAAAAGTACACTAAAAATGCATACTTATTTAAATGTATACCCAAGAGAGAGATTGAAAAACTGACTTAGGACTTTCCCTCAGGATGAAAAACTCCCGCGCTGTATTCGTTTTCGATATGTAGTATATGTACTCTTGTGCGTGTTATTATTCGTGTTTGATGTATTAATATAATGTTTTTCTTCTAAGTTCCGCTTGTTTCTTTCGTCGGTGTGCCTGAGTTTCACTTATTAGATTTATTACAGCAAATGAAGAATATTGAAGCAGTAATTCACCCGGGCGAAACGAGGTAAGCAAAGTTTTGAATTTAATGATTAGAATTTGCTTTACCTTGTTACTAGTAGATTATATTTCACAAAAAGGTACCTATATTTTTTCTATTTAAAAAATTAACTGGGAAGTTACTCTTCTAAAATTAAAATAAATAAAAATACTTACCAAAATTATATCTATACAATAAATATATATATTTATAAAAACAAAGAACTTCTAGTACACTTTTGACGAACACTTATTTCAGATTAAGACCAACAGAATGATGTAAAGCACTACATGTGTTGCGATAGGCCAATTGGGCGCAAACAACTGCGCTGTTTAGCAAATTTCTTGACTGGCCGGGGCTTAGTCCCCCTCCCGGCAGACGGCACCTCGAACGAAGCCAATCACCTAGTTGATATTTCGGTTTCGTCAAACGAAATTATGCCTAATAATTATTTAAGAATTTGCTTTTTTTGATAAATTCGGCACCGATATCTAGAATTGCATTTAAATGGCCCGGAGCGGAAGGGTTAGTGTTGGGTCGCATCCATTTTCGAATTGCCCCCCTGCGGAACGCCCGCGCCCCCCTGTGGGGCGTGGGCCCCACGTTGGGAAACACTGCGCTAGACACTCGACGTTTGTACGCCTTGGTGTGAATGAGCCTTAACAATGTATTTAATTCAATAATAATGTACTTTGACCCTCAAGTTACAATACGACTTGAATTATAAACCGTACAAATTCTCAAGATATTAAACTTGGTGTATAATTTTGTTTATGACAAGCCCATGGGGTCACTAGTAATTATTAAACTTGTTCTTAACTTGGTATTGATGAATTAATAATCAAATTCATTGTGCAGTAGTGATACATTTATAAGTGTATTATGTCAGTGCAAATGTGTTTATTTATTTATTATTATTTCATAATGTATTTTGTATTCCTATCAGTAAACTAATAATTTTTAAAAATATTCTTTTATTTTAGACTTCTCGATATGCTCGAGCACCCCTGGCAGAATTATCACGCCTTCTTAGGTGGCGCGCCCCATAGTTTGAGAAATGCTAGTCAAGATAATTTAGACTCATCACTGATTCATCACACTCCCCCATTCTTGTGGTGTCCACGACTGATATTTTCAGTTCCCAAAATATCCTGTTTTTCCTGTCGAGTTGCAGCCAAAGCGACACACAAGACTGGACGCCAGGCGTAATGGACCGTCTTTGAAGGACGGCAGCAACGGACGGACTCTGCTCTTCTTACAGACACAGCAGCAAGGTCACGAGAAAGCTGAGGAGTCATTGTCCACCTATGTCGTCGTGAGCTTAAAGCCAAGTACTGATCCTGTGCAGATGTTGATGCTCTTTTGCGACCTTCCTGGTGACCGTGCGACTTGTTTTGAATGTATTCCATAGCCGGGAGATCCCTTGTGGACTACTTGTAACGATCTATCCACCTTCGCTTGAGACAGGCCCGATTCAAGTCTGTGACGGGACTTTATCGCGCTTTCTCACTAATCCTTTTAGGGAATCTTTGGGGTCAGATGGCATTATTTCAATCCAATCCTCTCAAGAGGAAACCACGATATGCAGATTAGTGAATAGATATATAAGGGAGCTTTAGCATTCGCGAGTTAGTTGGATAGAAGTCGGATAGTAATAGAATGGAAGAATAGTAGAGTAGAAGCTAGAATACAAGAAGAGACAGAAAGTCAAGGGGCTAATCGCCGTGAGATATTGGTAATAGATTAATTATAGAACAGTAATTATAGAACGGAGAGAGAGAGAGAGAGAGACTTTACTTATTAAGGAGTCTACAGTAGATACAGATTCTGAGGTTAATTTCTGATAAAGATAGTAATATTTCAGGAGCTATTTACTTAAATTGATAATTACGTAGTATCACTCCTGATCATATCCCTCTAGTAAGACTTGTGTTGCGTTGATCAATATACACTGTATAACAAAAAACGACGCACCAAGGAGGAGTTGCCCAATTGTAATAAAATTTCGTATGCAAAGACATTTTAACTGAACATGCAAATGATTAAAATTTGGTGTCCGACAAATGAATAGCGGGAGCTACAGTGCATCGGAACTGCGCACTCAGCAGGTGTCTGTATGAAGCGATTCTCAATCTGAGGGTGAAAATTTTTGTTGCATTACGATTTAGGATACCTTTAAACAATTGAAAAAAATGCCTCGCCGCAGGATTCGAGTTCATTACGAACAACTATCAGAGTTTGAAAGAGGTCATATCATTGGACTGAAAGAGGGAGGTTGGGCAAATCGGAGAATCACTCACCATATGGGTCAAAGCGATGCGGCCATTAGAAGATGTTGGCAATAATGGGAGGACAATGGCTAATTTCAGACATGATGATAGTGGTCGACCTAGGGCCATAGCAGATCAGGAGAACAGATTGATAGTCAGATTAGCTATCACAGCGCTTGATTCATCGTTATCAACCATCAGACGTACGACCCACACAAAAGTGTCCAATATGACCATCCACAGACGGCTGATAGAGCGAAATTTACTCTCGAACCAACCGCTAAGCCACCGGCCATTCACGCTTGCCCACTGTTGAGCTAGATTACAGTGGTGCTTGAATTGATCCGGTTGGAACCATGCTGACTGGGGACTTATAGTGTTTAGCGATGAATCCCGCTCCCATCTGTGTCCTTACGATCATCGAAGACGTGTCTGGAGACGGCCAGGGCTGCGTGCCGATCCTGCTTTCACTATTGAACGCTACACAGGCCCTCAACCAGGAGTTATGGTCTGGGATGCCATTTCTTTTGAAGCCGGACTTCTTTAAACGTCATTAGAGCAGTGCTTCTCAAACTTTCAATACTGGCGCCCCCCTTATCAATCACAATTTTTATCGCGCCCCCTTATACATTAATAATGTACTGAATGCAATAATAATGCACTTTTTTTACGCTAAAGCAATAATCTTAATTATATACAAATTCATGACATAAGTATTAAAAATTCTTTTAAGCAAAAAAAATATTGTAATAGGATAATTATTATGTTATTTTTCCTTTCTCTAATTTTTAAATTGGAACATATTGCAAAATGCGGTGGCTGCTTAGAAGACAAAATATAGATATCAGCTTTTTTTTAGACAGAACTCAGTGGTCAATTTCTAATCATAAGCATTCCTTTGAAAAATTTGCTCTGTAAGACAAGCCCATGGAAGTCACTAATACTTATTAAACTTGTTCTTAATTTAGCATCAATTAAATAGTTATAAAATACTCTGTGCAGCCCTGATACATTATAAGTATACCGGCTGAAGTACCCGCTATTTGCACGAGTTCATTTATAAGAAAATAAAACATTATTGATATAATCGCTGAATTTTAAGGAGAGTAAAGCCAAGTGCGCAAAAATGTTTACAAAAATGTAAAATGGTTTTTTTAAATGATTGCTCAAATTATAATTAGTTTTAAGCGAACTGTTATTTTAAGCCTCAAAGAATTAGCATTTAGAATTGATGTTGAATAATGAACACTAAAAAAATTTTGATGAAGAATAATTGTATTATTTTTAATATTTTTAAAGTGAAAAGACTTCAACATGTTTTAAACCTGGAGCAGGCACGCACTCGATACTAATGGTCGAGTGGGGTTATTGAGCCACCCCAATCTTTTTTTTTATAATTATTTTTATAGTACACAATAAAAATTGTAATTCCAGTGAATAATTTAATTAAGAGAAAATATATTCACCTACTTTCAAGAACACAGAAAATATTTCGGAAAAACAGTTATCACACCGGGAAGTCAGTCAAAACAAGTACCTTAAGATTGTAAATAAAACGTTTGTCACTCCCCAAAAAAGAGGGAGATATGTGACAAATATATTTTAGTTCACACGTTAAGACGGTCAAACAGGAGGATAGAGAGAGAGAGAGAGAGAGAGAGAGAGAGAGAGAGAGAGAGAGAGAGAGTCAGAGCCATTGGTGACAATTAAACACTTTTGCCAGAATTACCGATTTCGTGCACTCTGTGCTCGGCGTGACAGCTCTGGAATAAAAGTGTATTTATTACAATATGGATGTTCAAAAAAAATATGTAAAACGTTTTTCATTATGCTTTTTTATATGTTTGGGAATAACTCATAGAAATAAATCTTGGCCAAGTAATCCTTCAATCTTTCTCTCTGTGCTTTTCCAAAAATCATAAAAATATTTTACAAGGAAAAAATCGCAGCAGAAATAGTTTATTTGCAACTTCCCTGAATGAAAAAACAAATACATAAGAGCAGGGACGTAACTAACCGCACAAGTAAGTTCGAAGGTCAAACCGCAGCAACTACATTCTGCTGCCTACAGCTGATGACAATAATATAACAGTGATGAATTTTTTATCTTCCTAAAATTTTTTTCGATTATGGGTCTGGGTTGTGTTTTTTCTCATTCTGGTTTGAAAAGAAAATGTAATAGAAGTAGAAGCTTTAATTTTTTATGACGTAATATGGCAGATATATAAATAATTATATCAGCGTAAATGTGCATTTTTTTATTATGCCAGAAAGTATTTTGTTTTACTTCATTCCAGTAAATAAATTTTTTTAATATTTTATTTTCGATATGCTCGCGCCCCCCTTGTACGTTTATCGCGCCCCCAGGGGGCGCGCCCCACAGTTTGAGAAACACTGCATTAGAGGCACACTTACAGCACATCGGTACGTCGACGGCATTCTGAGAGGTGTTTTACTACCGTTCTTTTTGCAGTTCCCTGGCCTTATTTTTCAGCAAGATAATGCCAAACCACATACTACACGTATTGCTATGAACTGTCCTACAGATTATCAAACACTTCCTTTGCCAACCAGATCACCAAATTCCTCTCCAATCGAGCATGTCTGGGGTATGATGGGAATTCGAAAGCATCTACCAGGGAAAGCTGATGACCTGGCCCGACAATTGGAGCAAATTTGGCAAGAAATACCGCAGGAAATCATCAGGGTGCCTTATCATTTTATGTCACGTTGAGTGACAGCTTGCATTCAGGCTAAATGTGGGTCAACTTCTTTTTGAGCTCGTTACTTTGTAACTAAGTAACTCTGAAAAAAATCTTTAAATTTTTCTGAAATTTTAATCATTTTTTATTCTGTACGTAATCTTTATACCCAACAGTTTTTGTCTCTATCGGACAACTCGTTCTTGGTGCGTCGTTTTTTTTGTTATAGAGTGTATATTTAGACAATAATAAATCAGATTTATTATGGAGAATTTGAGTGATCAATTATTTATTCCTACAAATCTAGGTTGCTTAGATGAAGAGATGATACCCCTGGGCTGCGGGGTATCACAAGCCTGCCAACTGCTCTCCGTCTCACGGGATCATCTAAACGATTATAAGAAATCATTCTCACTGCTAACAGGGTAACTCAGCGTTTCTCAAACTGTGGGGCGTGCCTCCTAGAGGGGCGTGATAACTCTACAAGGGGGAGCGAGCATATTGAAAAGTCAAAAACAAAAGATTAATTTAAAAAAAAATAGGAAGTTACTGGAAGTAAAAACAAAATACATTGATATAATACACTTATAAAAGTATCATTATTGGACAATGTATTTTATAATTAATTTAACAATACTAAGTTAAGAACAAATTTAAAAATTTACCAGTGACTCCATGGGCTTGTCACATATAATACATACAAAAATTAACACTGATCTTGATAGTTTATACGGTTTATAAATAATCCCTTCATTGCCGATTAAAAGTTACGGGATTCACTCCCCAATGCCCCCCTTTTCCACGTAGGGGGGGATTCCATGTATGGAGTGGAGAGAAGAAAAGGAATAAATAAGGAAATCATCTGATATATAAGTAATACCTTCACAAAAACTCTCAAGGGACTATTTTTGCATTTAAAAGACTTCGAAGTAATTGTATGGATAACAGTGCACAGAAAAGATCGTATTTCGGAATGAAGTATATATGCGTTCGGGGCATTCAACGCACCAGTTGAGTGAAACGTATATATACGTCAGGGCGTTTAACACTCTGGTTGAACAAAACGTAAATATACGCACTTAAGAGGTTAGTCATGCCGTAGCTTTAGGGTCAAATAGTACGATTGAATTCAATGCATTGTTAATTGTATGGAAGGGGGGCGATGAAAATTATGATTGCATATTGAGTCGCAAATAATGAAATTTTGATAAACACTGGGGTAACTTGTTTGTTTTAATGCGATATTCACAAAACTGCAGTAAAAAATATCATATGCTTAAACGGTCTCAATCCAGTAATTCTGCAAGAACTAACAACGTATTTTCCTAAATTGATGGTTGATATTGTATTATACCCATTCTTCAAAATATTTAAAACACAAATTCTTCAAGTTTTTCTTCTGGCAATTTAAAATTATGACAAAAAACATGCTTTTGAGCTTAATTTTGGACATGAGTGTAATTAATCTTTCATTTGGCGTTAATACATGTCTTCTCACGGATATGTTTTTGGAAATAGATGAAGAGTAATGATCAGAATGGAAAAACATGCATTTTTTTTGCATCCGACATAGTTTCCTTTGAAAACACTTGTTACTTTAATTACAAATCTCTCAAAACATTGATATATTTTGCCAAGTGAAACGCACATTAAATTTCTTAATATTTCTTAATGATTTTTTTTAATATTACATAAACTAATTTTTGTAGAAATGTGGAAATTAGTAACGTAAAAATATTCTATAAAGAATCAGTACTACACAAAGAATTCAGAGATCCTAATAATTTAGAAACGCTGAAACAATTAGACACAAATATTTTGCTTTTTATTCATTTGAAAATACTTCTTAACTGTTCCGTTCCATAATACTCCATTTCGTTATTATTTTTCTTAGCAATGCCTTATAAAATTCCAAAATTTTTCAAATTTATGTGTTTCTTTTATATTGCACTAGCTTAAAAAATCATGCTTTTAGAAATGAAAAATATTTGAAGAACCGAAAAAGAGAAATACATTTGTATGAAGGAAAAAAGATTTGAGGGAAAAATATTTGCATTGATGAAAATATGGAAAATGCATTTCTTCGACTGGGCGATCTTTCTTTGTGTTAAGTGCATTAAGTTAGATGGGGACATAAAAATGTTAAGTGAAAATATTGGAAGCAAAAAATGGGAATGAATTCCTGAAATTCAAACTACAAAGAAATATGGTAAAAAAATCATCCCCATATTTTAATAATCATTCTCAGATGAAATAAATGCATCTGCACTGTCATTAAAGCTACACTCGTGTCCAAAATTAAGGTCACAAACATAAAATCTTTAAATGCTAAGCACTTTCAACCTCATTTTAAACTTACCCAGCTTCTAACTGGGCATGGAAACTTCAAAGCCTATTTGAAACGCTTCAATTTGTCGCCTACTGACCAGTGTTCTAGCTCCAGTGACACATTCCAGAATGCCAAGCATCTGATACTTGCTTGTACTAAATTCTCTTCCAAAAGACGTACACTCATGAATTACCTACAAAAGAACAATATAGCATGATATCCTCCTTTCTCTGCCTTTGTTCAAGGCAAATCATCTTTTACATCGTTCTGTGCATACATTAATAGCGTCTCTTTTCCTGTATTATTCAGATTGTAAATTTTGTGTGTTTGCTAACATTTACTGTACGTGAATATACATGAATATATGTGTGTATATATATGTATATGTGTATATATATGTATATGTGTATATATGTATGTATATATATGTGTGTGTATGTGTATATATATTTGTATATATATATGTGTGTATGTATACATATGTGTATATATATGTGTGTGTATATGTATATTTTTATGGATATATATGTGTGTATGTGTATATACGTATATATATATATATTTGTATGTGTATATATGTGTATATGTATATTTTTATGGATATATCTGTGTGTGCGTGTATATATATATATATATGTTTCTACATGTGTGCCTATGTGTGCATGTATGCCTTATGTATTTGTATTTTGAAAATTTTATTATGATCATGTTTTCTAATCTTCCTCAATGTAGAATTTTAATTATTGATTATCTCCATTTACATGTGAGCAATCTTGTATTTTATTCTGTACTTATTGTATTTGCATTCACTTTTTTCTCCCCCCTTTTGATTCCCATTTATGTCTATATCCTTCTACTTGTAACTTCCTATCATTATTGATTGAGTATTGACTTATGTTTGCAATCCTTGTGTTATACTTGTCGGCACATAAGGAGTCTAACTAGAGCAAGGAAGTCAAACCAGTGGCACATGTGGCATTGATGGCACGCGACACAATATTTTGGGCACGCCACCGATCAAAACGGTTTGCATTTTAATTCAAAAGAACAAAGTTCAATATGAAGTACTACGAGAAACGTGAGTGATCAATCGCAGTTTTCTGCCAGTTTTCTCAGTTCAAAGAATTCTCGGAAATGCTCAAGTTCCTTATGTACCTTGATGTGACTTCATTTTAATAAACTGTATTTGTTCCAATTCTGTTGGTTGTCAATTGGAAAATCCGAAATGCAACTTATTGATTTCCAGTCTGATTCAATATGGAATCAAAAATTTGTTGAAAAAAGAAGAAAGTTGGAAATGATTAAAACAGAAAGATTGACAAGCAATATAAGTAAAAATGCTAGCATTAAAATTTTGGAAACATGGAACTTGGTTCCAAATATATTCAGCTGCTTAAAAAACTACCTCGTGCTATTTTAACCATATTTTCATCTGTCTATGCCTGCGAGTCATTATTTTCAGCGATGAATAACATTAAAGACTCACTTAGAAACATTTTGAAAGATGACTCCAATTCAGCCTGTATCCTGGTAAAAGTAACATCTTACAATCCTAATGCATATTGTTTGTCATCTAATCTACCACAACAGAATTTACACTGATGTTCCATTAATTTGAATTACACTTATAAATAAAATATTTACTGCTATTCTGTGAATAACGTATTTTTTCGTTGTAATTGAAGAATTTTGAGTTGCTACACTATTTAGTTTTTTTTAATTATTATTTTCTCTATAATCACAAGTCAAAGTTATTTGACGGCACGTCTATACCTCCTTAAACATTTCTTAAAGAAAAAAATGGCACGTTGATCCAAAAAGGTTTGCCATCCCTGACATAGAGTCTCAAAAGAAAACCATAAAATCTGTGAAAACTGATAAACTGTTCACTGTATTGACACGAAATTCGGTACATAGACATATTCCAATGTTAGAAAGAATGTAGAAACATAACAATACAAAAATATTTTAATTACAAATCCAGATGCAAGTAATACCAAAAGAGTGAAATCGTGAATCAGAGATAAAGCATTACTTCGGGAAAATGTGTCTTAAATGGAGTGTCACCACTGTGAACTGCTACACAGGATTCACAACGCCATCAAGCTGCCATACTGTTTATGAGTTTGTCAAAAAGTATTTGCAGCAACAAAACTCATTTTTCCAAAAGCGGGACTTTTAAATCCTAGGGGATCCTGGTAGGGAAGCTACGCCGAGAAATGGCTTTTCCTAGACCATCCAAGCCATATTCAATATAATTGTGATTCGGAGACTTCGAGGGTCAATCCATACGGCGAATATCCACTCCTTCGTGAAGTTCTTCAACAATGTGAGCTCTGTGTGGCCGTGTATTATCGTCCATAAAAATGCATTCCGAGCCCATAGAATCCAAAACCCTCCCACAGGCTTCTAGGATCCCATCCTTAAAGCGTTGTTAGTTATCAGAACCAGAGCGGAAATCATATAGCGGTGTACGACTGCCCAACATTATACCATCCCAGAAAAGGATTCTTTCGCCCCCAAATCTGTCAGTTTCTTTTACGTAGGAGGAATGAAAGCGAGCTCTATTTTCTCTTCAGATGAAGACTCCACGAGAATCTCTTTGTATGGTACATTTCGATTCACCACCGAAAAGAATATGCCCCCATTTATGTGGTGTCCACAACTAATGTTTTCAGTTCCACGATATCTGGTCTTTCCTGCTGGATGCAGTCAAAGGAACACACCAGACTGGACGCCGGGCACAGAGGTCAATCTCTGCAAGACAACTGTAGAGTGTTTGTCTGAAAATTCTTGTTACAGAAACAGAAACAAGGTCATGAGTAAGCTGAGGAGCCATCGTCCACCTATGTCGTCGTGCGCTTTATTCCAAGTAGCGATCCTGTGCAGATATCGATGCTCTGTGGAGACCTTGGCCAACCTTCCTGGTGACAGTACCACTTGGTTGGAATTGATTGCATAACAAGGATACCCTTTTGGGGACACTTGTAACCATGGAGCCACCTCAGCTTTAAAGGGGCCAGCTTCAAGCCTACCAACGGCTCTCCCCATCTCAAGAAGTCATCTAAAAAACAAAAAGTTATTCTCACTGCAAATAGACAAACTTGTTTTAATGCAATATTCACAAAACTGTAGTAAAAATTCCCATACGCTTGAACGGTCTCAGTCCAGTAGTTCTGCAGAAACTAACGCTAAACGTCTTATCCTTAGGTGAAGGTTGATATTTTACTACACGATTTTCAAAATATATAAAATACAAAGTCTGTCAGTTTTACTGGAGACATTTTAAAATTAAAATTATGACATATGAAAATTATGAATTAAAAACATGTTTGTTACTTTGATTTTGAACATGAGTATAATTACAAAATAAGTTATCATTCGGTTTAATATCCATGGAAACCCTTCTTGACTGAATTTAAATAAGGGCAAAGGGCTGTACGAAGAAACTAAGGCAGAATATCTAGCATTGAGACTACGGCATCTTTTATTTGTAAAATTATTCGATTTGTTGTAACTGTGAAGACTGGATTTAATAAGTAAATAGTTTATTTGCTATTAACATCACATTTTGAAGCCCCACGAGAGATATTGGTAATGGAAAGGATAATTTTGAATCACGGTCAAATAACAAGGATGTATGAGTTGGCATCCTACTTTCCAAACCTCCACACTTCACAAAGGGAAGACTTTGAACCTCAATAGATGTAAGGTACCTTTATATTTCTGAGGGGATATTCCGGAGACTACGCCACCGCTATTTAATCTATTAATGATTTTGGTAAAAAAAAGAATGAATCTTATACAAAGGTACGAAAGAAAGAATATTTCGATACAGTTTTAAAAAATCCAAGCTTTAAAATCTATAAATACCAGATATCCACAGCTTGATTGACTTCATGTGTATACTGACGGATCAGGATTGGATCAAGAAAGAGGTGAAAGTGGAAGAAATTTTTCTGAACTATTTGCATTTTATCTAAACTTAGACCCAAACACAAATCCGGTGGATGATGAAGCAGAAGCTAATTAAGGTATCCGACTACGTTCGGAACCATGATTTTAAAAAAGCTCATAAATAGATAATTTTCCCGATTTTTGTGTCACTTAGATTAGAATACACGTATAAAATTGTTTAAAGGCATTAAGACAAAAAAATTATTTAAATACAATATATTTTGGCAAAAAATTAACCTAAAACGAGCTTTTTTCAAAACGTTTTCCTTTTATAAAAACTGCTTCTGTAACAATAACACTTTGCTTATTAAAAGTAAAGACTTCTCCAGAAAGTTTGTACTAGATTTTTAAAAATTCACATTATTTTCAAAGTTACCATCAATTGAAATAATTATCGGCGTTTTCATCTTAAAATTTCTCCCCTATGTTGTAGTAAAATATGGATAAATCCACTTCTAAGTTATATACTTCAAAAATTCTAGTCCAGTCTCTGTACGGAGGTCTGAGCTATATACAGGCAAAATATTATTATAATAGAATATAAATATTATTATAATATTTTGAAAATGAGTCATTCTATGTTCATTTTTTGTCAAAATATTGTGCTTAAATGATTTTTATTGTAAATATATACATAAAATAATATTATATACGTTTCCTAATCTAAGTGACACTAAACACAGAGTGTTTTTTTCCAGATATAGAAGTTTAAGTTGGCATTACTTTCCAAGATGGCGACCGATTTAACAGCTGTCAAGTGATTTATTCTCAGTTTGGTTTGACAATTCATCATGAATAGACTCACGCCTGAACAACGCTTTCAAATTGTGCAATTTTATTTCGAAAACAATGGTCGATTTTCATAAGCGAATTCTGTTTAGCGATGAAACGCACTTCTGGTTGAATGGCTACGTCAACAAACAGAACTGCCGCATTTGGAGTGAAGCTAATCCACAAGTGTATGTCGAAACACCGTTACATCCAGAAAAACTGACTGTTTGGTGCGCTTTAGGGGCTGGTGGAATCCTTCTTCAAAAACGATGAAGGCCACAACGTTACAGTCAATGGTGATCGGTATAGAGCCATGATTACTAACTTTTTCATTCCTGAATTGAACAATCGTGATGTCCAGGAGCTGTGGTTCCAACAAGACGGCGCAACATGTCACACAGCTCGTGCCACAATCAATTTATTGAAAGACACGTTTGGTGACCGCCTAATTTCACGTTTTGGACCAGTGAATTGGCCTCCAAGATCTTGTGATTTAACACCGCTAGACTATTTTTTGTGGGCTATGTAAAGTCACTGGTCTATGCGGATAAGCCACAAACGCTTGACCATTTGGAAGACAACATTCGCCGTGTTATTGCCGATATACGGCCACAAATGTTGGAAAAAGTCATCGAAAATTGGACGTCCAGATTGGACTACATCCGAGCCAGCCGTGGCAGTCCTATGCCAAAAATCATATTTAAAATGTAATGCCACAAGATTATCTTTCGAATAAAAAAAAAATTCATGTCAGTCGAATAATACATCGTTGTTTTATTGCAATTTAAAGTTCTATACCTCTAAAAAACACCCTTTATTATAAATATTATCCATTTATGCGCTTTTGAAAAATCATGGTTCCAAACGTAGTCGGACACCTTAAGCGATTATTGAACAATTATCGCCGAGATAAGAGACTTCATTACCTTTTCTGTCTCCATTTCTGTGATATAAGCTGTGACAACTCTGGATTTTTCAGACTCTCCTAGAATTAAAAACTGTATAGAGTGTTTTGAAATACTTTTTACCTTAAAGAAGAGTATTGTTCTGCGATGGGTTCCCTCCCACTGTGATATCTACAGAAATGAGAGAGCAGATTTCCTGGCAAAAAAGGGTACTGGTGTTTTACAATGATTTTCAGAGTGGAATACAGTACTCTTCTATATGCAGAATTATTAAAAGACCTATGAAACTTATTTAAGGTATCCGACTGCGTTCGGAACCGTGATTAAAAAAAACCGCATAAATGGATAATTTTCATGATATTTAGTGTCACTTAGATTAAAATACATGTATAAAATTGTTTTAAAGACATTGTCACAAAAAAATTATTTAAACACAATATTTTTGAAAAAAATTACCTAGAATAACCTTTTTTCAAAACATTCTCCTTTTATAAAAAAACATTCTCCTTTTTAACAATAATATTTTACCTATATAAAGTAAAGACTTCTCCAGAGAGTCTAAGCTAGGATTTTTGAAAAATTCACATTATTTTCAGAGTTACCACCAATTGAAATAATTATTCGTATTTTTTTCTTAAAATTGTTCCCCTCTGTTGTCGTAAAATATGAATAAACCCCCTTTTAAGTTATATACTTCAAAAATTCTAGTTCAGTCTCTATACAGAGATCTGAGCTATATACAGGCAAAATATTATTACAATAGAAGCATTTGTCAAAAAAGGAGAATAGTTTGAAAATTGGTCGTTCTATGTTCATTTTTTGTCAAAGTATTGTATTTAAATAATTTTTTATTTAATACTATTCTTAAAACAATTTTATATACGTTTTCTAATCTAAGTAACACTAAATATCATAAATATTATCCATTTATTGGTCTTTGCAAAATCACGGTTCCGAACGTAGTCGGATACCTTAAAATAATCATGATTTTAGAGACAGTTTCCTGTGGAAAGTACGAAAGGCATTGAAAACACAATGCATTCAAGACTAAATTTTGATTTTTAAATTACTTGAAGAGACGAATGAACACACACTTTGTACACTTATTGCTTATCTCTATCATTCCTAAAAATGCTTCAAACAAGCGGATATAATTCTTTAATAACAGTTTGGCAATTTCCTAGATTATTTTTATATTAATTTATGTTTTGAATCAAATTTAAATATTCGTTGACTTTGATGAATGTATCATTCAAAGATACATTATAAAGGGACATTCATCTCAATTGTCTTTTTTGCAGTTAACTTCTTATGGCATGGTAGGGAGAAATTTCCGTTACGCGTTACCAGTTACGGTTAGCGATTAACGTAAGGTAGAAATGAATGAAGTTCCGAATTTCCCCCCCATTTTAAGAAACGCCATCGAATTCATACTATCTCAGACAAAAAAATAATTACAGAATCGGAAAGACCATTTTTTTCGCCACGATATGGTATATTTTTTTAAACAAAATAATGATATTTTCTATTTTTTACGATTTTTTTTAAAATGAGTCAAAATTGATACGCTTTTATACAAATGGTTTCTAAATCATTCCCTTTAAGTTTCCTTTCGAGTTAATAAATTGATGTTTTATTCTAAACAAGCTCATGCTTTTCTTCTTTAGAATCAATTATAAAAAAAATGACGAAATCTTTTTTTTGCGATTTTTTAAAATATACTCAAAATTTTAATTAAATATTTAATAACTTCATTATTTATTAAAATAATCTAACGAAACTTTTTTTCCATATGTAGAATACTATTATCCGTAATCTGTTCAAAGATTGAAAAAATAGATTAAAAGTTACGGTTTTTAAAGTTTCTTTTGTGTTTTTCGTCTATTAGCCCTGAACTAGCACCCACCCCCTCTCCTCATTCAACAGTAGCTTTAACAAGCCTTTCCTCTTTAAGCTTTGCGATATATACTTTGTTTTGTTTTTACGTTACCTAGAAGTCCAATTATAATCAATTTTATGAATTAAAAAAAAGTAGGAATTGAGTCTTTAATCTACCCGAAGTAGGCATTTAAATAGTTCAAAATCTGTCAAAAATTAGTTTAAGAAGAGTTTGTTGGATATATAGTTTTAAAATTCTTTTAAGGAAATAATACAAACAATCTATTGTTTTAAAATTTAGTGGCAACACAACATTTCTTCCAATAGTTTGGCAATAAAAGATTCTGTTTACTAAATTTTCAATCGAATGGAAATTCTAAATTCAGTTTAAGAAGTGAGTTATTAAATCATATATATGCTTTGGTGTAATAAATTTGATTGTTGTGAAAGTGTTATACAGTGCTTCATTAATTTGTATTTTAAGACTACAGTGGGCAGTAAAATTTTTTACAAACATGTCCCAAATTTTTACTGGCTCTATGTAACTTAGAACTAAAATCATATAAAAAAATTGGTGAGAAAAAAATGAGTACAGTTTTTAAAAAATTTAAAAATATAAAAACGTTCCATGCGTTTTGATTTTTTTTTAAAAATTTCATATTTTTAACTGATTTAACTTCTTTAAGCAATTATTTACAAATGTATGCATGCAATGTAAAATTTCATATGATAATTTACAAAATATGGGTAAACACAAATTTTTATATAAGAATTTCAAGAATTTTAATGATTTCCTATACATAAAAAAACTTTAATTTCTTCTCTTTCACCCTATCACTATTATTACATTGCCTCCAAGAATTTATATCTATACATTAGATGAATACTTCTGGAAAGTTTGTTTTGTTCGACAAAAATTGCAACGCATAGAACATTTTGCATTTTTGTTTCGAGGCAAATTTTTGATTCTGAGAAAAAAAAACATCTTTTTTCATTATAAGGGAAATTAACTTATTTTTTTAAAAAAAAATTAAAGATATAAATATAAACTTGAAATTGAAAAACACTAATATCATACAAATATAAGGTAGATGCAGAATATATATATAAGATTCCGCAATATTTATTGAAACAGTCACATTTACACGTAATATATATATATAGTGATAAAAATTGAAGTAAGCAAGAACATTCTAATAATATCTAAAGTAAATTAGCATAATGTATTTCATTATTATTTCATCTCAACCAGATAGTATATTATATATTTCATTAATGTGCTACAACAATTCATAAATCTCAAGGCAACACATACTCAGAAATTGTTTCCGAATACGATCGACGTCACTCTCAATCATTATTACACGTTGCTTTATCACGTGTAACGAGTATTGAAGGATTATATATTACGACAAAATATAATGATAAAACATTTTACTATTGTCGAAGACGATCGTCATCAACAATTGATTTCCAAGAGGAATTTAAACGACTTTCATTGAACAAACTACAAACTATCAATGAAGATTTGATTAATTTCATAACGAGCAGACAAGGTTTATCGATTTTTACTTTTAATTGCCAAAGTCTTACAGCTCACGCTGTAGATTTACAAGATTCAGTAATAAGAAATTCAAATATTTTAGTTTTATCAGAAACTTGGCTGGGCAATGAAAGTGATATATCTCTTTCTAATTTCAACTGCATTGTGAATTATAAACGACCAAATGCGAGGGCAAAAGGAGTTGCGATATATCAAAATTCTAGCGATGCTAATAACATTATAACTCCATCCATGGATTGTTCTGTCAGTCAATCCGATATTTATGGTACCATACGATATGGTACGATACGTGGGGGATTTGTGCTTGGCTGAATGCGTAATAGATAATGGACAGAAAATTATAATTGTAGCAGTATATATTACTCCGAACAAAAAGTTGGATGACATTATCGAATTCCTTCATCGATCATTATTACCATATACATCAAGAGGTTCTGCTTTACTTAATAAAAATTATGATAAAATATCTATGATTTTAAGTGTAGATTTTAATGTCAATTTTGCTTTTTAGACAAATCTCTACAATTGATTGAATTTTTAAAAGACAATTTCACCTTATCTCTACAAAACAACAGAATAATATCAACGACAAAATCAAATACTGCCATTGATACAGCCTTTTCGAGATACTTAAGCGATATTGAGTGCAAAACCTACATTTTTTACTTTAGTTACCACAAGCCTTTTATAACAAAAGTATGTACTGCAGCACCCATAAGCATAATGAAAATTGACTAATAATGATAATTCTTTTCTCACAAAATACATACAGTAAAATTTTTTAGTATTATGTATTGAAAATGAAAATTTTGTCTATACTTATACCTTTTCCATCCTAATTATTTTTTTAAAATACAGTTTGAAATAATAATGATAATAATAAATTTGTTAATTATATATAAGATTACTTCAAAATGAAACTTTATTATACAATTCAATACATGTAAGCCAAAGAAGTTAACTTCTAACGCGTATTCACACTGATACACGCTTTCTTTTTTTTTCAATTGTAAATATCTATTAGAAAAAAAAACCCTCTAATTCTTTTTTGAATTGCCAGTCAAAAGATGACTTTAAGGCCATTTTTTATCAAAAAACAATGATTAGAAAGACTATTATTCTTTGTCTTTTTTCTCTGTAATACGTGTAATGCTTTGTATATAAAAGTTGCATTAATTTTTTAAAGAAAAAACTTTTTCAATGCATTATTTATATTTCAAAAGTCAAAATAATCAGATTCTGGAAGCTTTGAATCATTTAATTTCAAAAATTTACTCAATAAGTACAATACATAGTATTTCTCCGATAAAAATCCATTCGTTCGGTTATCCTTATTTTCTGAAACGCATACCCTCTTCTGTGCAGCTCAAAAAGTAATTTTGTCAACAGTTTCCACCCAAAACTGAAAACTGAAAATGCTATCATGCGTTGCCACATCAAAAACGTATCTTTCCTACAAATCCAAATTTATAGCTGTTTATTTCTTCCAAATGAAATACATAATATCTTCTTACAGTTTTCGTTTTAAGGCGAATATGGTGTTACAGAAAGAAAATGTTTGAATATTTTCTGTCAAGAGCTATTTTCGAATGAAATAGATTTTTCCATACTTTTTATATTTTTTACTATTACCGATTGATCTATTTATTTGTCATTCGTACGTCAAAAGGCATTATTGTAATTCTCAATGAGATGCTATTGCTTGTTTGATGTCGCAAAACTTAATCTTGGTTTTATCGGTCGTTTCAAAAAATATTGTTAGAACTAAAAACTTGCAACACTCTGGGAATTTTTTGATTGGTTATTATCAAATCGAATTTTACAGGGAGGTTAAAAATAATATTGCACATTGAAATCTCTGCAAAACACGAACCACTGGTCAGAAAGACTTCAAATTTGAACTGAATACACTTGAAGATAGAAGAAATGGTATGGCATAAGAAAAAAGTTCCAAAGTGAATCAATAAATAGCTCTGTAAGCGGTATAACGAAAACGGATTCGGCTACAAAGGGCATTTTGAATCGAACTACGATGGCCTTGGCATGAGTGGCGCATTGATCCAACTGTATTGTTTCGTTTTTTTTGGACTGAAAAATTCACCAGCAAATCATTCAACAGTTGTTGCACGTTTAGTGAAAAGTCAATCTATCGCGGCAAGCTCATACCACATTGGGTTGGAAAGATCTGTTTTTTATTGTTCTTGGGCCAAACACCACTTAAAAAGCAACAATGAAAGCTCCAATATTTTTTTCCTTATGTCAAATTACATACTTCTTCTTTAAGTAAATTCAGTTCAAATTTTAAGTCATTCTGATAATGGTTCTTTTTTTTTCTAGCATTTTAAAAAGGGAACTGTAATTATAATCACCCTGAATTATATAGCCTTCAAAAGACAATTTTGACAGTATTAAAATTAGCATGATGCTTCAGTGAATTCGAATGTAACGAAGATCTTCAGTCACATTCTTAGACACGAAATTAAAAATACAATGTATTATTTTGTTGATTAGATTTCCTATTTACACTTATATTTGTTAAGAACTTGGGAAGCGAATATAAACTCAAATATTTGGTTGTAGTGAGCATTTATTGGGGCACATATCTGAAATAGTAGCAATGTCATGAAATTAAATTACACCCATTACAAAGTGGGAGAATCTTAATTAATGATGTAATTCTAATTACAACTAGGTAAAACTGATATTATTATTAATACCCTAAAAGAAAATATATCATAATGTCACCCAACTGTTTGATTAACATTATTAGCATATTTCATTAATTTCAAAAACACTTTAATTATGAAGTCCTATTTCTTTGAAAATTTGATAGATTATGCACTAACTAGCATACATTTCACATTTCAAGTTCTATACTTAATTCTAGATATATTCGAAAACCGTTTGGGGGCACATGCTAACTAAATTATATAATGCAAGTTATTTGTAATATTTCCTACTTTTGTCAATACAGCGTACTAAGAGGTTAAGTAACTAAATAATTTTTTAAGAAAATTAGTGCACTACTCCTTAAAATACTTTAAGTAAGGAACAAGTGATGTAAATTTAACTGTAAATATTTCCTCAATTATTGGATGTTGTTGAAAGAAATTTTTAATTTAAGTGCTTTATTTCAAGATGAATCAAATTTTTAAGGACTTTTTATGTGTTGCAGAACATTTGGATTGTTAGTCCCTGCCCATCCACACACGGATCAGATTTGTCACTTGATCCAAAACTAAAATAAGGTTCATCACTGAACAGCATATGATGTGAGTCTGCGACAGCTTTCTTAAGTCCGTTTCACTCGCAAATTTGTGCAAATCAACTCGCCTTTCACCACACCTGTAGCGTGAAGAATGGAGATAATTCCTTTTCCACGAGGGCACAAAGTTAACTGAAAAGGGAATGCACTAAGGGGAAAGGGACTCTCACCAGACTTGTTGGTGCAATGAAGAAGCAATAAAAAACCTTAATCAATTTTCAACATACAAATAACCATGCGAGGAGAGCGTAGCTTCCCCAATTTCCTTTTGGTTAAGTCAACTAGTGGTTTTTGAGTGCTTGAAGAAGTTGCACTGCAGGCAGTGCCAGTTGACCACATGGGAAGGGATCCAAGGGATTTCTATTCAAAACGAGCTCTCGACTCTCTACTCCTTTTAGGTGTGGCACAACTTGTATTTGAAAAGATTTTAAATAACTCCTACGATGTTATATCTTTATATAGACAGAAGTTTTGAAATTCGCCATGAGAGTAAACTCACCACAGTCAATCACCGTCAGATGATAGAAAGTAACATGGGGAGTAAGAAAGAAGCTGCAGCTCGTTGAATAAAGAACAGTGATGCAGCTTTAGAAGGTAAAGCCAGTCGCAAAATCTTACACTTATGCTTCGCGTATCTTGTCCATTTAGATTCTTCATTCCGCTGATGAGATCTTCATACGAACCATTGTTGCCACTTCCTTTGCACGGCCGTATATATGCGATACAGGTGGAAGTTTATTTCTCAATATGACTCACTAGCTACACGTTTTTTGATTATGCAACAATTTTCGAAGTCATTTTATTGATTATAAGGTCTTGGACAAAGACTTAGCGACTTAATTGGTTGTGATTCTGTGGAGTCGCAACGTCAACAACAGTAAAAGATAAGCCATTCGTAATTGCTATCTCTTTTATAACATGCTAGCTGTTAAGTAGAAAAATACACTATGATCGAAAGCAACATATATTGGTCTTGATAATTTAACAATAAAAGAATTTGCATATGGAATTCTAATTTGATCAAGTTAGATTTTTATCGAGTATGTGTAAAGAAAACATTGTCCAGCCAGAAAAACTGCATTACGTTCATCAGAGAAATCCTAGGCTACAATCCCTGCTCTAAAGCTCTGGGAAAAACTTCAAAACAGTGCACTTGTTTGATTTTATGATTGTTGTGCACTAATATTTGCAGAAACGTTGTAAGAAAATCATATGCATTGCTTTCAACATTTCCTTAACATTTCCCTTGCAGTTTCTCTTCCAACATGTTGTTGCACTACCCATTGAATTCAAAGATCCTGGTTGATTTGTTTTACAAATAAAAAAAATAACCGATTAAATTTACATTTTAAGGAACATATAGGGTCTCAAAAGATTTACATATAAAAATTAAATATATTTGTAATATATTACTCACTGAATCCTCAAATCAGTATTCAGACCAGTTTTGGAGGACCAATTTATTTAATAAAATGTGAAATTCACAGTGTAACTAAGAAGTTAAGCATTTCTGATCTATGTAAAAATGCAATGAATAATGAATAGTTGAATAATAAAACAATACTTATAAAAGTGAAGATTATTATACACATTTTATAATAAGAAAAGAAAACAGAGCTGTCCTTTTCTAGTTTTTTTTAAAATTGTCATAAAATATTTATGCTTAAATTAAAAATTTGGGAGAGGTATTAAAAGTCGATAAGACTATAGTCAAAAAATTTGCAAAGTAATTCCTTACCGTTTATTGCATCTCATATCGAAGAAACCTTTTTTTTTACTTGCATTCTTGGAATTTTTTATCCCTGACGAGAGTTTCACCTTTATTTTTATTACTCTCTCTCTTTCTCTCCCTATATATATATGTATCATTGTCTTATTCTATTCTATACATTCTATTACTTCTAGTGAGACTACGTTCTTTTGTCGAAATTCACTTATACAAATATAGGAATAATTTGTATGATGTTTACTTTCCCCAATTCCGTATACAATTCTCTTTTTAAATACGTTTAAAAAAAGGGAAATGAATAGAACGGAAGATAAAAGGAGTTAATGCTGTAAATAAGAGATACGACTGCACTTTCTCTTATAGTAGCTAACAATGCTTTAAATTACAGCTAGATTTTATTTAGCATTTTCAATTTCATTAATTGTTTTTTTCTCAAGGCACGGATTACTTGAAATGTATTTCATAATCTGCGAATTTGTAACACAATACAAAAGAACGTCGTTTATCCGAACGTTTATTATCCGGAGTGTCAAATATCCGAACTAGTTTTGTTTCTCAACTATATGTACTGTATATGAATACATTCTCAAACAGTGCAATGCTTAACAGTTTTTCGCGTGAGGCCAAAAGGGACGAGAAAACCCAAGGTTAGGGATATTTGGGGAATTTTACTTGTGTGATTTGGTAAACATCTGAATGGTATGCGATGCAGAAGACTGTAGATTTCAAATGCTAAATGATGACGAGATTGTGACTTCCATGCAAAAAGAATCCAACCCTGTCGACGATGAAACGGATGAAGACAAGGACAACAACGAAAGTAACAAGGGTCCAGCAAATGCTGACACGTTTTCTACGTTAGACACAGCTATGGAATGGTACGAACAACAATCAGAGTGCTGTCCTACTCAACTACTGCTGCTTAAGAGAATCAGAGACCTTGCACAGCGAAAAAACGAAGATGTGCAATGATACAGCGAAAAATAAGTGATTATTTTCTACAATAAAGGTAAAATTGCGACACATTTTGTACCTATTTTGCTTTTCCTTCAATCACGTTTCCCGCATGTGAGGATTTTCAATATTCCTATAGTATCCGGTTTCATATACTGCATGGATCGTATTCGGTTTTTGGTTAGCCGGAAAATCACGTATGAGAACGGTGTCTGGTCTCAATTGATTCGGATAAACGACGTTCTACTGTATGCTTAACCTCTTAAATGGTCTGCCCGTACACCGTGGAGGCTATCGAAAGCTGGCCACAACTAGTTTGCCTTTTCGTTGATGTTGACACACTGGTGTTTTCTTGTTTCTATCTTAGATTTGCATATATTTTTAATTCTTATAGTGAGATTATTAGTTCTAATAATTTTAATGCGGTTTGTCCATGATACCGAAATACTTCTCATCCGAAATTTTCTTGTTTTGGTGAAGTCAGGAATTTTTCATTGAAGATAGGAATTTAGATTCTTGAAAATATTCGATAAGAAACAAGGATTGGCAAGAAAATGTGCAGTTTGTTGCTTGAGAAGAAATGAAAATGGAAAGGTAATCCGAAAAAGCCAAAATTATCTGTCTCCCCCATTGCTATGCAAGACTTGGTATCACAAAATGTTTCATATTGTGTGTGCACATACACACAAAATTCTCAACCGTTTGAAAAAGAGGTACGAACATGAATTTTTTTTTGTAAATGGGAGACAAATTCTTTTAAGGTATATAAAACATTTTTATAGCATGAAAAGTGTACTTATAAAAAAGCAAAAATTTAGAAGTTCTTTTGATCCATAATTGTAAAATAAAAAATAGTGTCAAAACCTTTAAATTGAAAATTAAAATAAAATTCTTCCATTTTCGAGTTCTGCTTAGTTATACGTAAGAAAAAGTTATACTTTTTTTGGAACATTGGGAGGGGGAATTGACCCACTTAAGGGGTCAATAAAAAGAGTTATCACTTAAATCACTTTGAAGGTTTAAAAAATCAAGTGCAAAATACTTTGTAATTACTTAAACAGATAGTTGCACATCATATTATTCAACTTATGAATAATATGAGGAATTAAAGAAATTTTTTTAAAGAAAATAACTTAGAAATATATATAAATTAGAAGAGAAAATAAATAACTCTTAACTAACGTCTCTCACTCTGAAAAATTAAAATAACGTATTGAAAAACCAAACAAATACACGGACATTTTAAAAATTGCTACATTAATAAATTTAAACAACAGTTATTTTTAAAATAAATATTTTAAAATAAATTACATTTGCTATCATAATTGATATATTGCATTGGTTTTCTTTAATACGTATTTTTCTTAAACATATGTGATGGGTTTCATTAAAAGCCTTGTACTAATCCTATTTCAGAACCTCATTCTGTAAAGGAACCATGATTAACTAAAAAAGGACTAATATTTAAAGTCAAGTGAATTTAGTTCGTGAGAAAGAGAGAAAAAAAAATATAGCAATTAAACGTGTAGTAGTTAGATTTTACTCTAAAGAGTCAAACAATAAATAAATAAAGAGATATGGAACCAGAGTACAGCTCTGTGGTCGGCAAAGCTTATATAAGACAACGAGTGTCTGGCACAGTTATTAGATAGGTTACTGCTACTACAATGGCAGGTTATTAAGATTTAAGTGAGTTTGAACGTGGTTTTATAGCCGGCGCACGAGAGATGGGACATAGCATCTCCGAGGTAGCGATGAAATTTGGATTTTCAAGCACGATCATTTCACGAGTGTACCTTGAATATCGGGAATCCGGTAAAACATCAAATTTACGACATATCTGCGGCCGGGAAAGATCATGCGAGAACGGGACTAACCACGACTGATGAGAATCATTAAGCGTGATAGACGTGCAATCCTTCCGAAAATTGCTACAGTTTTTAACGCTGGGCCACCAACAAGTGTCACCATGCGAACCATTCAACAAAGCATCATAGAGATGGTCTTTCGGAGCCGAAGGTCCACTGGTGTACCCTTGTTGACTGCAGGACCCTCTGGGCCCGTTGACACTGAAATTGGTCAGTAGATGGCTGGAAACACGTTTCCTGGTCTAACGAGTTTCATTTCCAATTGAATCGAGCTGATGGACGTCCACGGGTAAGGAGACAGCCTCATGAACCCAAGGATCCTACATGTCAACAGGGGACTGTTCAAGCTGGTAGAGGCTTTATGATGATATGGGGCGTGTGAAGTTGGTGTGATATGGGATCCCTGATACGTCTAAATACGACTCTGATAGGTGACAGGTACGTAAGCAACCTGTCTGGTCAACTGCACCCCTTCATGTCCATTGTGTATTCCGACAGACTTGGGGGATTCCAGCAGGACAATGCAACACCCTTCCCGTCCGAAATTGCTACAGAGAGGCTCCAGGAGCACTCTTCTAAATTTAAACACTTCCGCTAGCCACTAAAATTCCCTTGACATGAACATTATTGAACATACCTGGAATGCCTTGCAACGTGCTGTTCAGAAGAGATCTACACCCATTCTCTTACTCGTACTGATTTATGGACAGCCTTGCAAGATTCATGGTAGTGCGTATCAGTTACCTCTGGCACTACTTCATACATTAATCGAATCCATGCTACGTCGTGTTGCGGCACTTCTGCGTTCTCGTGGGGGCCCTTCATGATATTAAACAGATGTATCAGTTGTTTTGGCTCTTTAGAGTAGTAGATTTTTATATTTGAACGTCAGGATTCCTGAAAGAAGGATTGAATACCTCGTGTGGAGTTCAAGAAATCCAGCCGAGTATCTGCATTTATTGATAATTACTGTTTTTTGTCTCTAAGTAGATTAAAAATGACTTTACTCTCTTTCGCGCGTTTATTATGATATAATTTATGGTTACGAAATAAAAGTTTTTGTCTTTTTAATTATGACTCTTACTTCTATAAACCCTCACACCAACGTAGGCGAAGATTAGCTACAAAAAGGATTCTCTTAATATTCTGAATGATAAATTATCACAAAAAATACAATGCATAAAACACTTTTTACATTTGATTAAGCATAGAAACATGCATAAACATGTTAATCACACCTTAGTTTCAAAAATAATGGCGAGTTAAGTTTCTTACAAATAATTGACCTTAGAGGAATTTTTATTCTAATAATAAAATGTAAAGCGAGATAACATCCTTCAAAATACCTTATTATAATTTGTTTCAACTCTTTATTTCAGTAATCAGACATTTCTTAGGCAGAATACTAATCAAAAATTGAAATTCATTTCATGAGCAAAAGAGACAAAATAATTTCCCTTCGTCCATTTGCTCGTTTGTATTTTCTATATTATTCTTATATTTTTATTTGAAAGGACACTAAGGAGAAAAAGAAAGTTTTAACTGTTGGTGAAAATTTTAAAGAATTGAACTAAATAGAAATTCTTTAATTAACATAAGTAATAAGCAATATGAAGCAAATATCTAAAAAGTTAATTATTATAACTATTAGGGATTCATATTTTCGAATTAATCATTCATTTAGACCTATAACAAATTATCATAATCTAAAACGTGTAACATTGTATCATACATACATACATATATATATATATATATATATATATATATATATATATATATATATATATATATATATATATATATGCATATATACATTAATAAAAAAAATTCAGTGTTTGGATGTAGTTTATAATTTTCATTTGTTTTCAAAACATACATATTTTAATTTTTCTAAGTATAGTATTGTATTCACTTATTTTCTTCTACAATAAAGTAAAAGATAATTTTTAACAAACAGAAATATTTGCCAATCAAAATCCTTAAATTTGTAAAATTTTTTTTTGTGAGATAAAAGGAGCTTATGCCATGAATAGGAGATGTCACTGCACTTTAAAAATAATTTCGAAATATTCTTGCTTGATTTGAACGCTTTAGAATCTTTTTTTATGATCTCCAAAACCTTTTTCGTAAAAAAATGTTTATCAAAGAAATAAAGGAAACTACCAAATCTCATGTTTAAAACATCTGCTTTATCCAAAAATTTCAAACAAAATTTTTCATTACAAAATATACTTCTCAATATGATGTTTGCAAATGCAAACATATTTATTTACACAAAAAGTTGCACTAAAAATTTCTTCAAACCTTTCTACAATGAAGAAGGTTCTTCAAAATAGTGAAAAATGGGCTAAAATTAAGAAAATACTCTTTTAAAAAACGAAGACCCTTTCTTATTATACATTCTCCATTTTTAAAAGCATTCATCTCTTCTAAGAAGTTTTCTTTAACTGGCTATATAAATATTGCACCGGCTTTACACTCAACTGTATATTCTCAAATTCTATACTCTTAAGCATACATATTTACAGTATAAACACACAAGCAAAAACATAAATATACACCTATTACTTTCAGATATATTTGTGTTTATTTTCTTCCGCGCACACAAGAGAATCGCAACTTTCGTTAATATTCTGCCAAAATAAGATTTTTTTGTAACATCGTAATTGCTATAAGAATAAACGTCGCTTAAACATACTTTTCTTATGGAATAAACTTGAATGTGTTGCCTCTAGAGTGAAAAAAATGACAAAAAAGTATAAAAATATATTATCAAACTCCCCCCAGAATTATCCACTGGGCACATGTTTCTATCTGTGGCGGTTGACGTCAGCATACGTCATAATAAATATCTCCTGACCGAGTTTGGGCTCCAGTTTTGAGTTGTTATTTGAATAAAATTAAATTTATATGAAGAATAACTAAATCGTTTGGTCTTAGCCGAGAGAGAGAGAGAGAGAGAGATTTGCTAAAAAACGTTTATAAAATATGAAAAAATATTCGAGAAAAGAGTTTTTAATAAAGATGTTTATACCCGAGACGCTGAGAATGAATTGTGTTGCTATTTTCATAAATGTTGATATTTTTCGTTTTTGATCATTTTGTCTAGTCTGAGGTTTCCGAATATGTTCGAAACTGTGAATTTGAAAAAAGCGTATAAGTTAAAACTTCTTTTGATGTTTACTGTCACATGAATTGAAAATATATAAAAAATTTGAAATATATAAAATTATTTTTTAAGAATATTATTAATATGAAAAATTATCTAAAAAATGGAAAAGAATGACATAATTTCTAAAATTCTTTTTTTTATGAAAAATGCTCCTATAATAATAATACCTTGCTAATAATACCTAGCTAATATTTCTATTTTCAAACCCTGAATCAGGAATTTTCAAACACATAATTTCGAAATGAATTTAATCATATTTTAATGTATCATAATACAGAAATTTTAACAAAAACACACTGGTTGTTATTTCAATTGATACCAATTCTAAAAATAAAAAGAATTTTTCAAACATCGTATTTCAGGCTTTGTAAAGAAATCTTGAATATATTGAGGTAAAATAATTTTACAACACAAGCATTTTCCAAAAAGAAGATGGTTTTGAAATTGTGTAATTTTTTCTTCATTTTTTGCCAAAAAAATCACATTTAAATATTTTTTTATTTTAATAATATTCTTAAAAAAATTTTCTATGTATTTCCTAGTTCACAACTAAAGCTAAATATATATAAAAATATTCATTTATATGATTTTTTAAAATCACGAACGTAGTTGGATACCTTAAAAATCAAATTTTAAAAATAATTTTTTAATGAATGAATAAAAGTATATCCATTCGCTTTCTCAAACTTTTTTTTGCTTGCTTGAAGAATATTTATGATGGGAATCTGCTTCATACTTAAAAAATAAATTCCGAAAATGAACTCAGGTCTTCTAATGGTCACTAGATTTTTTTTTTCAATTTAAAGTTTATCAAACAGAATACAAAATAAAAATATTCGGCATGAATGGAAAATTTTAATAAATAAGACTCGAATTAAAATAATTATGTGGAATTAGTAAAAATTTTTTGCACAATTTTTAAGGATTCAATATTTACTTATTTTAAAAATATACTTTAAAAGAAAAGTAGGATTTTATATAATTAAGAAAAGATGTTTTTTTTCTTTACATTTGATTTCTTAACTATTTAATTTCTTGTTAACATATTTATGTAACCCCTAAAATTCGATAAAATAGAAGTTATTTTTTCATCATTAAATAATACAATTGAAAGGATTAAATTTGAAGGCGATAATGGATAACCAAAAATGTTTAAGATCAATAGAATCTTCATTGAGTAAAATTCTGTTGTAAAGTATTTTGTGTTAAAATTATGACTTAAGATTTTTTTAAGCCGTTATTATGCTTCAAACTGTGTGTGCATATATATGTATGTAAATATATAGTCAAAATTCTCCACTATAGAGAGATGAATGATCAATAATCATCATAACTGAAAAAAAACCCGAAGTTGTAAGATAAACCAGACATAAGATTTATATGTATCTACATATATAAAAATGGATGTTTGTAAATATGACCTCGCTTCACTCCAACACTAATCAACCGATCATTATGAAAATTGACATGTATGTATGTATTTTTTGTGGAGAAGGTTTTTGTGCTATTATCTTTGTTGCAGCTCCCCACCAGGTGGCGTTACAGCAAATCAACTTCTGCACCGTTCAATCAATCGCCAAGTTGCCAACGTGGTCGCTAAAAATTATGTCAACTTGGCTCTATCGCCAACATTTTGCTATGTTTCCATTGAATCGTCATAGTAATGTGAGGAAGGGTTTTGCTTGCAAATATTGCAATTATAACATAAAATAAATACAACAGAAAATAATATTAATGTATTATACATCCAGATATTAGTTATTTACACTATTTTCAGCTTTCATTTCACAAAATTTGTAATAATGTGTTACTTTTACTGAGCAGAGGAAAGAAGACATGGACCTACAAGTGAAAAAATCGACCTACAAGTGAGCTACGGGTCATTATAAATAAAAAAAATCTTTTTTTTTTATCAGCTATTAGATCTACAGACTTAAAATTTAACAAATATTGCTTTTTTTTGTTCAGCTGAGATACGTAAAACGGTTTTGCTTGTTTGTTTGTTTAATTTGTAATTCCCGTAAAATTAACTCATTAAAAAATTTTGTATCCTTCAATCTGTATTGTTTAATTTTTCAATTCACCCGTGCAAAGAACGGGTATATCAGCTAGTATATATATACACTCTGTCGCAAAAAAATATATGCACCCAGAAGAAATTGAGCTACATTCACGAAATTTGGTATGCATGTAGTGTATATGAAAATAAACAAATGATTAAAAATTCAGAACAAAATATCATTTATATACACGTTACAGCTTGCAAAAAAGGTTAAAATCAGTAAGAAATAAAGCCACAATCTGGAAACTCGGCAAGCCGAAATTCGGCGTGGCATCGATATCAAATGATTCATTATGACCCCCTGTGGAAGAAGGCCATAGTCTTTGCATCTGCGCAGTTAATTCTCCTGTAACTGGGCTGAGTTTCCCAGCGCATCCCAGACAGCGCCGTCGGCTTCCAAAGAATCTGGTGACTTTGGCAGGCGATATTGAGACTTAGATGCCTTAAGACATTGTAACCGAGCGGCAGTACGATGCTGGACGTGCATTATCCTGTTGATAAATGGCACCTGGGCCTTGATAGCATGGGTAGCACAATCGGCGTTAAAATATCGTCCACGTATGGTAGTTGCGTCAAAGTGCCTTGGCAACAGTGGACCACTAAAGATGATCGTGTGTCCCAAGAAATTGCTCCCACACTGTCACACCGTGCAATCAGAAGAGTATGCCGCTCGACAACAAATGACGGATCGGACCGCTGGCCGGTGCGCTTCCAGACACGTGTGCGGTGGTCATCAGCACTGAGACTGAATCGACCGATTCATCACTGAAGATGACACGTCTCCAGTCTGTCACACTCAAGTTGCCACGAGGTCGGCAAAAATCCAGTGACACTGGATGATGTGGGTTCAGTGGTAAGCGTCTTAGCGGACGTCGGCGTGTCAATTCGGTCAGTCGTCTCCGATTCATGGTTTCTCTTGATGGCACTGGATGTCTGGAAGGCGTACCGTGCCAGCGTTGAATCGATCCGGCATTTGTTGTGCCGAAGCGGTATCTTCAATTGCACGATCCTCGCGATCATTTGTGTTCCTGGGACGTCCTGACCCTGGGACGACGGTACACTCTACCTTCTGTGATCCACTGTTGCCAACACTCGCAGAAACTACCATATTCCAACGCCGATTGCGGCTACGCCTATTCGACCAACCTCGCCCAGGGCCATTTATACGGATAATGCCTATCCAAAGTCCGTCAGCTGCTCGTACAATGCCGCCGGTTACGTCTTAGATGGCATCCAGGTCTCAATATCGTCTATCAAAGTCATCAGATTCGTTTGGAAGGCCTGCAGGCGTCGTACTGATGCTTTAACTCCCAGATGCAACTAATATGCGCATTCACACTTAGCCTTGTCTCATTGGATCTAATTGAATCATTTGCGATATCTTACCAGACTACATTCTTATGAGTTTCAGTGATTGTGGCTTTATTACTTCTGATTTTTATATTTTTTTGCAACAGAGTGTATAAAATGATATTTTATATGAATTTTTAATCATTTGTTTATTTTCATATATATATATATGCAAATTTATGAATGTAGCTCAATTTATATGGGTGCATATATTTTTTATAGATATATATACTAGAGGACACACAACAGACGTTGTGTTCTGTACACACACCTTAAATTCAAAATAAAAGATTTTTGAATATTCGATACTGCGATCGTAGCGCACGCAGTCTGCCGGATCCAATGTGAAACATTCCAAGATCAACAATTTATAAATAAAAAATTAATTAAATAAACATTTCTAAACCGAATTATAAATCTAAACCATTCTCGAGTCCACTGGAACAGACAAAAACTTTCATCAAAATCGGTCCAGCCGTTTAGGAGGAGTTCAGTTACATACACACGCACAGAAGAATTACATATATAAAGATTATTTCAAAAGATATTAACTAAAAACGCTAAAAATCGTGAATCGTCTGCATTTTCGTAACAATAAAGACCGGGTTTGGCCAGTTTGGCTGAAAATCAATTTTCGACTCCAACTTACGTCTTTTTCAATTCCCACTATTAACTCACGATCTCTATACATATTTTATTTGTTTGTTTGTTTATTTATTTATTTATCTTGGTGGAATTTTCAATCTTTAATAAAATACATTTTAAAGCGCTCAATTGAGCTGAAATGTAATGTACATGATTATTTTGGATGACAATACAATTATTTAATCATAATTAATAAAAATTAATTGATTATAACTAATTATTTAAAAAATTACAAATAAAGCTGCGTTGGCGACTTAGCGATCTTTTTGGCAACTTATGTCAAAATTTGAAAATATTTTTTCTCACGTGTTAAAGCATTCAGGTGAAAGGAAATTTTATATACACGATTGTTTTGGATGACAATACGATATTTTAATAATAATTAATAAAAATGAATTACCACATAATGTTGTGATTCTGTCCTATGTATATAAATATTTATATTAATTGCAACTATCTAATAAAAAGTAGCTAAGAATTGATTTTAAATTTTTTTTATATTACTTGTTTATAACAATACCGTTGTTACAACAATGCAGGTGAATGTTGAGTAGTATTTTTTAATTGTCTTTAATTAATATCTTTTTAACTAATTGCGATATCGGATCGAATTGTGAATCTAAACCATTCTCGGATTTACTTGAACCCACACAAAAAATTTCATCGAAATCGGTCCAGCCGTTTAGGGGAAGTTTAGTGACAAACACACGCACAGAAGATCTTTATATATAAAGATATATATATATATAATTATATATATGTATATATATATAGTTATATATATGTATATATATATCATATATATATATATATGTATATATATATATATATATATATATATATATATATATATATATATATATATATATATATATATATATATATATATATATATATATATATGCTCTTACTCTCAAAATCTCATAAAATCTTCAACCATTTGAAAACCATGAACGAACATGAAATCCTTTTTAAGTATGACAGTAATTATTTTAAGATACTTAAAACATTCTTCATAGCATGCAGAGTGTACTTACAAAGTGCAAATATTTAAGAGTTTTTAAGCTCCTTAATCATAAAATAATTAATAGTGTGAAAACTTTCAAATAGAAAATTAAAGTGAAATTCTTCCGTTTTCTCATCTGTCAAATATTATGATTTGTTGTATGGAAGAAAAAACTGTTTCCCTTTTTTTGGAACACTTCGGATAAAAAAAAAATTGACCATTCAAGAGGTTAATTCCATGCTAGAGTGAGTGAATGTTTATTAGAGTGACACTTTGAAGCTACATTAGGGTTATGGACGAGATTCAGTGTCAAAACTGGATTTTATAATATTGCGGTTAAAAAGATAATATACCTTTTTGAACGGAAATATGTAATAACAATTTCAACATTTTGCATTTCTAATAAGAATTCTGCCTAACTGTTTTTTTTTCAGCTAAGTACTCTTGCAAAAATTTCAGCTACAATATTCAAAAGAAATAATATCCACTATTTATAACTGACATAGCGTCTCTCCAAGGATAAATAACTGTTCGTCTGATTTATCCTCTTAAATCCCGCTGTATCAAAATAAATTTATTGATGAAACAATTTATATAAAATTAAAACTTCTAAATTACAATAAAAATTGGATTGTAGGGATAGCAAATATCTTTTCAAACCATGTGTAATAAAGGAATTCATATTTTTCAAAATATTTTAAATGAAAATGGCAAAATTTTTAATTGGAATAAATTTTAATTTTCAAGTTAATTAAAGTATGTAACATAGTTAAGAACCTTCCAAGCTTTAAATTAATCTCTAGTAAACAGTCCCATTTAGTTATTGTTAGGCCACAGATTATGCTCCCAATTGATGGAATCATTGACTTTGATTCCTCTTTTATTGACACAGCAGCCCTGGGTGGGCCAAAGACTTCTGAAGATCATTCTTCCATTCAGATCTCCACTTAGTATCAGTTCTCCAATTAGTCATTCTTAAAACTTTAAAATCGTCCTCCACAAAAGTAACCCATTTCAATTTAGGCTTACCCCAAGTTCCAATAGGGTTTTACTTGAAAGTTCTGGACGTCAAGGATGGGGGATCCATACAACAAATGTGACTCAGAAACCTCAAATGACCAATCTTGATAGTATGCTTCCTTAAATAGCTTATATAATTCAAAACTATGTCGTATTCTCCACAATCCATTCTCATTCGCAGCATATCTAAGAACTTTTCGCTTAAATATGGCTAGCTTTTCAATCTGTGGTTTAGTCTAGGTAAGTACGGGTCTGATTATTGTTTTTTATAATGCAATTTTTTGTGTCTTTTAATTTAATTTTAACTTTAAGAAAGATTTTAGACTATGAAGGCAGTGATTAGTAGAGATAAAATGCTTTTTTTAAATTTCAGATCCAGTTTCGTTTAAAATGTTAATTTTTGATCGCACAAATAGGATAATGTTTGATTAATATGACGACTATAACTCTTAGACTAATTGTGAAAATGTTGGGCAAAGCTGCATAATAGATGGGATAAGAAGAGTATTTTATAGAATTTATCAAATGGAATTAGATATCTGAACTAGTATCTCTCTATCTCTCTCTGATGCTGATATTCTCTGCTCAAGTGTCATCTTCAAAATTATGAGGCCAGTTATCAATGGTTCTCTTATTACTTCTTATTGCAATGTTCCTAAATATGCAATGTACGAGGGGTGTCCGTAAAAATAAGTTCCACGAATTTTTTTTCACATAAAAAAAACTGGTTTAATTGCAAAGAATAGTACATTTTTGGAAAGTTCAGTCTTTCTTTTATTTTCTACATAATCGCCGTTGCGTTGTATGCATTTCTGCATTCTAGGCACCCACTTTTTTCAAACCAGAGTGATAGAACTCTGCCGCCTGTCCGTGTAGAAAATTAACAACCGCGTTTTGCACCTCTTCATCTGTCTGGAATTGATTCCGCCAAGGTTTTTCTTCAACTCGGGGAAGAGATGGAAGTCACTTGGTGCTAAGTCTGGGCTGTAGGGTGGGTGAGACACCATTTCCCATCCAAATCTTTCGACGAGGGCTGTGGTTCGATTGGCGGTGTGCGGTCGGGCGTTGTCATGGTGAAAACGCGCTCCTTTTGTCAGCATTCCTCTTCTCTTGTTCTGAATTGCACGTCTAAGCTTATTCAGGTCTCACAGTACCGGTCAGCATTGATTGTTGTCCCGCGAGGCATAAACTCGCACAACAATACGCCCTTTCGATCCCAAAAAATGCTAGCCATGATTTTCCCGGCAGACAGGATTTGTTTGAACTTCTTTGCTCTTGGCGACGAAGGGTGTTTCCACTGCTTCGATTGCTCCTTTGTTTCCGGTGTGGTGTAGTGTACCCAGGTCTCGTCACCAGTAACAATAGAGTCCAGAAATTCCTCTTCGGTTGTTCCGTGAAAAGCGAGAAATTCTTGGGCCGCTTCAACTCGCTGCCGCTTGTGGTCTGCAGTGAGCATTTTTGGTACCCATCTTGCGCAGACCTTTGAATAGCCTAAATGTTCAGTCAAAATCTTTGTCAATTGTGGTTTTGCTGACCTCCGGAATCTTTTCGCACAGTTCCCGAACTGTAGTCCGTCGATCTTCAAGCATTGCCGCTTCGACTTTGGCAATTGTTTCGTCGGAAGCCGATGGCCGCCCTGCACGGGCTTCGTCGTGGACGTCTGTTCGGCCATTTTTAAAGTCCCTGACCCATCTGCGCACCATCCCAGAGCTCATACATTTCCATACACTTGACAAAGTTCTTCGTGAATTTCCTTTGCCGATTTCTTCTTAGCGGCCAGAAAACGAATAACAGACCGCAACTCGCAGCTGGCGGGAGACGCAAGAGGAAGCTCCATCGCTAACGGCTGCTGAGCCAAGAATAAAGGTCGCAGCGACGCTAGCTTGGTGAGGGATTGGAGTGGGGGGGGAACCAAACCACCTGCCTCTGTTGCCTGGTCGCACATACAAACGATCCTAGCGCCAGTGGTAGCCCGTGGAACTTATTTTACGGACACGCCTCGATGTCGTTTTCATGACTTTAAATTTCATAAAAACCAAGAAGGAATTTTGAAACATTATATGAACTAAATGTGAGTATTGATGCCCCTTTGATTGCATGGTTTCCAATATTATCAAGACAATTTAATTTTTATTAGAACAGTTGCTACATTAATTTATACATTTTCTACAATGAAGTTGGAGATTTTTATCACCAGTATTCTACGATTTCAATTAAACTGAAAATATATATGCCGTAAAATCCGACGTATAATGCACACCCCGTTTTTTACGAAGAAATCTGAAATATTAGTATACATTGCTCTTATGTTTTGAAGTCATTTATTTGATGTTTTATCCCAAACTTTTGAAAAAATAGTTTAGTTTTAGAACTACAACTCTTTTAGTTCATAAGGCAGGTTATTTCCTTAAATAAACAGTACTTCGATACTTGTAGAAGTAAATTTTTTTTTACTCATCTCTTTTGTTATTTTTAAAGCCATGTTTTTTATACTCGGTGTATAACACGCACCCTTAAATTTCCATTTTATTTTTTGTGTTCAAAGTGTGCTTTATACGCCGGATTTTATGGTATATATAAGGTTGACAAATTTTTTTAATTCAAAATAAAATGACAAAATAAAAAAAATGCAAAAAATCTTTCTCCATTTTTTTTCTTCTGTAGCCGATTACTTTTGAGTCCCGATGATAAAAATATACTACGATATTTTTTTAGTAGAACTAAATGGGAAATTATAAACGTTGACTCTCTCCCCAATATTTCAAATTTTATAAGCAATAAATATAGAATACTTTTTTATTTCATTCTTTTCATTTAGCTATTTGATAATAAACTCAACATTCTATAAATATTGTGTGCAAGGTTTTATCTCATTTTTAATATTTGAAATAATTTAAAAATTGTAATTAATATTCTATATAAATTAAACTATTCTTCTAATTTATAGTTTTAATGTTGGGTTCATTTTAAATACTTTGAAAAATTAAATAGGAAGAGGAGTTTTTAACAATGTATATTTTTTAAAAATTTATCTGCAGCAGTTACAGCAATTAATTCTTGATAAAATAAGTATTATATATAGTTTGTACTTCCTATTTAAAAATATTTTTAGAAATTCAAGGGATAAATACATCTGAAAATCAAGTTTTCATTTAATAGTTATTGGGCATCAATTACTAATCAATATTACGTTTGTTCAATTTTTCAAAAGCATTTTTTTGCTCATCTGAAGAAATAAAAATAGAACAAAGCACTATTGAAAATTTTATTGGAAATATATTTGAATTAAAATTTTTCTGACATTTAGCATACACATAAATAATGATCTATTCTTATATGTATATACAATCAGATTTAATTTATGTTTACCCTCCAATCTTCAGTATTATTTCAGCATTAAATATTTTAGTGGAAAAAAAGTATTGAAGCTTTCCTTAAGTTAATAAAATTTGTTTTAGCAAGTTTCTTTTGTTTTTACTTGAAGTTGGTACTTGCAGTTGTTATTTTCACAAATGAATAATTACATTAGGTAGATACATTTTTAATACTGAAAAAGAACAAATTGCTTTATGAACAAAGAATAAACGAATTACTTGGTATTTATTTTAAAGAAATTTCCTTCTAAAACTCGGGTAAATAAATGTAGAAGATTTTAAAATGAAATGCAAGAAGAAAAACACCTCTAAGTCCATTTTTATATTAAAGAATTGAAAAACAAATAAAAATTTAGGAGCATTAGATTTTTCTGGATCGGTATTTTCAAAGTGTAATTAAACATTTAAAGTGTGTACATGAATAAAGCTATGAGATTATAACAGCAAAAAATCTACATAATTAAAAATAGGTAAATAAATCATAGATTTTTAGTTTAAAATTTAAGCTGAACTAGACATTGAATATGTGTGTATGTTATTTATTAAATGTTTTATTTTTTGCATAAGTGTATATAAATTTTTCATTCAATTCTGCAGTTTTAATAGTTTTTCTTTTTTACATTTTTTTTTATTTTTTCTTATAAAAATAATATTTTACCCATGTATATTAAATTTAAACTTTATATTTAACTGGCAACAGATTCTGTAAAAGATTACATAACGTATTTTGCTTGTTTTTAATGTCCGTTCCTGTTTTAGTTGAATCATCTCAAACAATTAGAATATTAAAAATGTTCCTTTTTATGCAAATTTTCTGCAATTGTTCTTCGATCCATGAAGCACACTAAATTTTTTTCGACACGCCATCTTATTTTTCTAAATAAAATATTTAAGGTATACGACTAGGTTAAAAAGATTTTTTTGGTGTTTGATGTTGGGACCTTTAGAAAAAAAAAAGAAATGCAAGTATTGAGGAAGAAGGAATAATATATAAAACTGGAGAGTGTTTTAATTTGTTTTTCAAACATTTACTTTAAATAATTTTTTAGAATATTTTTAAGTGTGTTTTGAAGAATGAAATTTTTACAAAAATTTGAGCGTGAAAAATAGGATATCTAAAAAAAAATTCAATAAACTTTATAGCACTTATAAAATTAACCCTTTAAAGTGTAACAAAACACAGGTTTTAAGATACTTAAATTTAATCACATTTTACAAGTATTTTTATATTAGGACACTAAGTAATTTCGATGAAAAATATTTAACATCAAATTTTTGAATGCTTATAAAATATTTATTTCTTAAAATATCTTATACCTTACGGTTTGTGAAACTTCAGATGTATCAAGAAGAATATCAATTAAATTAAAATTATACTATGCCTAGTGTATTTTTATTAATGGTGTTTTTCTCAACATTGAAAACTTCGCAAAATTTCATAAAAATATAAAAAATTTCAAAAACAAAAGGAGATACACGTATTATTTATTTATTAATTATGACTTTTTAAAACTATTTGTGTTCTGTAAAACAATAAAATTTCTCTAAAATCATTTTTTTAAAAAAAAATTGGTCTTCGAACTTAATTGAATACTTTAAGAATTATTTTTATTAACACTTATAAACTTTTAAGTATACAAATAAATTTAAGTTAAAAATTTAGTACTTTTCTTGCATTTTACTAATATTCAGGGAATACACCTAATTTTATATATTTTCTAACATAAATCATTATCCCAACGTTGCTTTTTTTATGTGGATTCAATAAAAATTATGTTTTATTTTATAAGTCACCCATAAAGGAAACCAGCAATCATAATGCAGTGGTAAAAGCGTGACAAATGTCACAAATAAAGACATGAACTGTCATAAATCTGTTAATGCAATGGTTGAGAAGTGTCAAAAGTTGCGTTTTTCTCCAATGAACATCGAGGAATCCGATAAAAATATCAAAAATCCTTTCGACTTAAACAGCGAAAGGCTACAATGCCACCTATCATTAAAATAGAATTTGTTTCGAAAGTAAAAGAATTTTTCATTTTTTGACTTGCTTTTGCTTGAAAAGCGGAATGATTCAATTACCGATATAAAATAAATATAAAATAGTTATTTCCAGAACCTTAGAAAACTTTTTAATTTTCTAAAAGCTTATTCAAGCTTGTAACTTAGCTTACGAAAGTGAATTCGATTAGAATTCAGAAAATCAAAGGGTCTTTTTTTAATTATGTACAAACATATATTTTCAATTTTCCGTTAAACATTTTTTTATTTGCTCCAAAATATAACAAAATATTTTTAAGGCAGGTTTAAATATTGTCACATAAAGTAAACTAATGGGGTAATTGGATATTCAAGTAAAAGGATAACAACTAAAGACTTTTTTCCACGAACAATATTTCTTAAGCACAGCCATAGAAAGTTCGAGAACTTTCCATAACCACAAATTGCAGTTTACTTTGATAACTACAATTGCAGTTAATAACAATAGCACGAAAGAAAGAAATAATTACAATTAATAATAATAAGCATGAGATGGCTGAAACTAAAGTCAATAAAAGGAAATCAAAAGATATTTTTGGCAAATCATCCGCAGCCAGACTCGCGAGTCCGAGCGATAGATCGTGTCCATGGCAACCAAAGTGAACTATTTTTTGCTACAATATAAAGCAGGGTAAAACAATCAGAAGAGACAAACAACATTCAACTCGTAAACAACAGTTTAAGGTATCCGACTACGTTCGGAATCGTGATTTTAAAAAAGCGTATAAATGGATAATTTTCATAATATTTAGTGTCACTCAGATTAGACTAAATGTATAAAATTGTTTTAAGGACATTTTGACAAAAAAAATTTATTCCAATACAATATTTTGGCAAAAATTTAACTTAGAATAATCTTTATTCAAAATGTTCTCCTTTTGTGAAAAAGGCTTCAATTATAATAATATTTTGCCTGTATATAGCTCAGACCTCTGTACAGAGGCTCAACTATGATTTTTGAAAAATTCACATTATTTTTAGAGTTACAACCAATTGAAATAATTCTCGGCGTTTTTTTCTTAAAATTTCTCCTCTCTGTTGTCGTAAAACATGGATAAATCCAATTCTAAGATATATATTTCAAAAAAATTCTAGTTAAGCCTCTGTATAGAGGTCTGAACTTATATACAGGCAAAATATTATTATAATAGAAGCATTTTTCACAAAAGGAGAACATTTTGAAAAAAGGTTATTCTAAGTTAATTTTTTGCCGAAATATTGTATTTAAATAATTTTCTTTGTCAAAATGTTCTTAAAACAATTTTGTTCATGTATTCTAATCTAAATCACACTAAATATCAAGAAAATTATCCATTTATGCGCTTTTTTAAAATCATGTTTCCTAAAGTAGTAGGATACCTAAAAGCAAATGATGAAAAACACGTTCGCGTGTTTTTTCAAGCAGACTCAAGTCTTGTATTGTAGTGAATTGGTTTCAAATATTGCACCTCTTTTAAATCTTATCCAACAATGTAAGAGATCAACTTGAAAAACGTCTGATAGTTTCTAATGACATTTCTATATACCGAGTAATTCGTAATCCTTATATCTAGTTCAGGGGTGGCCAACTCGCGATATGCTTGCTAGTGAAAAAGTGGCATGTGCGAAGACTTTTTGATATATTTCTGAAAATTTTGAAAAATAACTTATTTTAATTGCAAGGGATCCGAATTACGTTGAATTTCGGAAAGTTGTACCAGCAAGCGATTTTTCATATTTACATGATTTGGATATCATAAATTGTAGGTTTTTATCAACATGTCTGTGTGTGTATATATGTTTTTTTCTATTATGAACATAATAAAATCAAAATTGCCTAAAAGACATTTAGGACAACCTAATATTGATAGCATCTTCGAGAACTAATATGAATACAGATGACTTGGTAAAAAAACTACACATTCAGAAAACACACTTAGCAAGTGCGGATGGCTCAGTAATTATTTAGCATTAAATGTTTTAAGTTAATGGTTTACATTTTATACCTAAGCAAACCCATTAAACCAGTAAAAAGTGTATTAACACTAAGACCTAAGTTTTTACTTAATCTTATTTATTATCTTATTTTTAAATTTCCACTAATTAGCATTGCGTAAAAAATGTGTTATTTGCGTAAAAATTACATAATAAGTCAATAAGTAACATTTTTTACTTTTTCGTATTATTTTTTGTTGGAAAATTTGAAAGTGGCACGCGTAATTTTTTTTATCAGATCGTGGCACTCTTCCCAAAAAGGTTGGCCACCCTTGATCTAGTTATTTCCTCTTGTGGTTCGCTGATAGCATAAAAATTTAATACTCGAACAATTTGACGTTTATATTTTGAAAAAGTATAGATGAAAGTCCCGAAACTTTAAGTACCTGCCTTATTCCAAAAAAACTTATAATTAAATCATGAGGGAAAAAAAGACGCAAGATTTCATTCAAGTACGTGGTGGAAAATTTTAAAAGGGAATAAATAGGCTACAAACTACAAAGTAGGATACAAAACATGGTGCAAAATTTTTAAATATTAGGCTGTCATGAACCATCAAAACTGTTTTTCTTACACTTACATATGGATATTTTTCTTAGTTAATATAGGAGCAATGAGTACGGTGAACAAGAGTTCATAAGTTTATACTGGGTATCCATGGATCATTGAAACAAACTTCAAGAAGAAATAGAAAACACACCGCTGAGTTTCAGTTTTGCATAGCAACCCATGTTCGGAAACGTCATGGGAAAGTAATATGATAGGTAAAGGAAACGAGGAGATACAAAACTGAGATCATCTGAAATATTTATTTGTCAAAGCTGGGTCATGCTAGGAGTTCACGTCACTCGTGTCACTCCCTCTCTATATCTATTACCTCGTAACGATCCATATTCACACAAATTGTGATGCAGACTAGAAAACATCCTGTGGCTCGGTGTATCTCTTGTGGCGGATCTATCCATGTACCTTCTTCTAATCCTCTTGGGAAATCTTTGGTGTATCAATTCGCGTTTATTCACAACCAACCCTTTTGAAGAAGAAGCCGTGAAATTTTTATCAAATTAAGTCTACTATATATAGTCAAGATGTTCTAGCTATCAATGAGAAGGAGAGAGAACGTGGTGAGATAAAATTTATTGCTACTGATCAGGTATTATAACATTTTATAGAGTATTTCAAATACTTGATAAAGGAGAGAAATAAAGCGATGTGATTGTTCACTATAGTTAAATTAGTGTTAAATTAAGTGAGATAGTAGATTTGATCCTATAATATAGGGACCTATATTGATAGTCTCCTCGTAATTCGTGTATCTTGATATTATTCCACATTTTGTTCATATGGGAACATTTCTTTACGTTGAAATTAATTGAATTAGTGTTGCTATTTTATGAGATCAATAAATAGATTGTTTTTGATTAAGGCCAAAGTTTCTTCCCTTCTAATTAATCTCTCACACTATTTATTGCTACCTTTCACGATACAGTCTATATTTGCGCTGCTCGTGCATTTCCAGTTTATATCTGCCAGCTCGGTATTCGTAAAACATTCCATACTCCTCTACGGAAAATGACGGCAGTATGCTGGTCTGTTTCCTGCAATGCTCTTGTGAACAATAACACCTAGCACCAAACAAAGACATTTCCGTCCATGGGTTGCAAAGCAAATCTGAATCCTTTGTGTGATGTGTATTCTACTTTCCAATAAATTTTACACCAATAATCCTGGGGCACCCTGTGTATATAAAGGAATACTGTTATCGAACGCAATGGAATGCAATAACTATTGTTGACTACTATTGGTTTACTAAGTTAGAAGACGCCAAATAACAATATAAGTACCAATACGAAAACTAATGTAAGTGAATTAATACACCTAAAATGTAATCTGTTACATAAAATTTATGAAAGTACACTGCAGGAAAATACAATATTTTATTGAATACTTACCAAACTAATATCCGTAATGACCCATTAATGTATACCCTTCATTTATCAGAAATAATAATTGTTTATCAATTTCTATTGTCCTCTTAAAGTATTCAAGAATATATCCAACTGATACATTAGCCTTAACTTTCAAAATAAAAAAATAAAAAGTCAGTTTTTGTTTATCAATCAAATCAGTTTGTATGATATTTGTAATCTAATAAATACGAAATTATGCACATTGTTAAAATCTCAAATGAAATTGCTACTGAAATTATTATTAAACAAAAAGTTGCAGTAGGTTCCAGTTCTGATTAATCTTCGTCACTTGACAATGATTCAAAATTACGAGTTCGTAACTAATTACCTTCAAGTTGCTTCTTCGTATGACATTACTAAACAATAAATAAATTAATTAAAAGAAACTAAAAGATATACAGTTGTAACGGGTCCTATTCATATCCTTTCACGAACCCTCTTGGGTAAAAATACTTCTTTAACATTTAAGTTTAAAACCCCTTCCATAGAGAGAACTCGATTTTTCGTTAATTTGTGTGCTATTTAAGCCCTAGAAAAGTGAGTGTTATTGCTAGTCGTTAGGCTGCTATTATAGTGAGATTTACGAAGGGACTATCAGAAACCTTGGCGCAGCAGTTTTGAAGCTTTAGACAGGAACCCGGGTGAAACTTGGCGACTACTGTTCCATTGGATCACAATCAGTTAAGGGTAGTCCTAGGAATTTAAGGTAACCAATTAATTTGACTACCCCTCCTGTTTATAATCTTGCTCCATAAAAAATTTATTGAATCAAATATAATTATTTTTATAACAATGTTTGTTCGTTCGAAATCCCCAATTTCACCTGCAACCTTAGGGTCGCGACACAGTCGGACCCCGATTTAACGAATTTTTTGGATAGAACATGTTATTCGTTAATTCAGGGTTGTTTCTAACATAAGAGTCCCAAAACACACACATTTTTTTTTCATTTACGTTTTTTAAATCCTATAATAAACAGCTACACAAAAATTCGTTAAATCGCGAGATCCGTTAAATAGGGATTCGGTATATCGGGGCCCGGCTGTAATTGTTTTAGATATTTTCATTTTTCCATGAATATCGTACATTAAAAAACGACAGAAACTATAAGAAAGCAATAATTGCATTTGTCATTTAAGTTTAAAAAATGTTTTTTCAATTTTTTTCAATTATTTTTGAAATATTTGAGTAATATGTATTAATTTTCGTAAATGTTTTCAAACCTATTTCGACACTTATAAAAGTTTTAATTATATATATATATATATATATATATATATATATATATATATATATATATATATATATATATATAAACATATTTTTGTGTGTATAATTTTCTAATAATTTAAAGCCTCAAAAAATATTTCTGTCAGCACTGGAAGTGTTTATCAATGCAAAACGTACTGGAATATTTTTTAAAAATATCTTCAGACAGAAATTTCTTTAAATAGCTATAGAGAATTTAATGAAAAAAACGCTTTTATTTATCAGATTGTCACATCTTTCCGCAAATTAATCATTTGGAAATATTTTCTACCCATCTTTATTATGAACAATTTTATTGTCGGCAAACTGGAAGAAAAAAATGAGTCAATCATTCATTTTCCTCAGAATATCTCCCAAGTTCTTTTTCAGGGAACTTTGTTCGTTATGATTTGAAGAATATAAATTCTAAACTAAGCTTTTTTCTGAAACTATTTCCTAGAACATGTTTTATTTCGTAATTCATCATCCTTCAAAAGTGATTACTACTGTCAAAATTTTCTCATTTTCACTCGAAATATTATAATTTAAAAACAGGAGAGAAAAAAGAGGGGAGGGAGGAACTGGTTAAATCTACACGGTATTCAACATCTATTTGTGATCATAAAGTATTAAACCTTCTCTCTCACTTTTCTTGCTGCCTCAGAATAGTTCAAAATATATTATTCGAATATTTTGAATACTTAAATACTTATTTTCGAGCTTGCGAGTCAGTTAGAGTTGTTTTAATATTGCGCTATAAAGCAACATGAGGGCTATTGGTGACCTCGTTGTTTTCAGCATCGGTCAAGTGATGAGGACGACACCTGAGCTGGCACCCCTCCCCCTCTCTCTCTCCCCTAACTACCACGCCCCATCAACGGGAGGACATTAAGAAATATAGAAAACCTCCTTACTGACAATGTTAAATTGGCTGTTTTCGATGCACCGTTTCTCAAAATTTGTTACATGTACATGTTTGAAATTTTTCATACAACTAAAGTACACCTTCCTCATTATAATAAAATAAACTTTTAGCTAATTTGAATTTTTTCATAATTTATAAAATACTTTATCAGATATAATGAAATATGGCCCATTTTTCACACAAAAAAAATTTCTAAAAAGTAAATTTTTGAGTATTTTACAAAAAGCTCATTTTAGTATATATTAGCTATCTTTATAAATATATCATAAAAAATTTACATACCAGTGTAGTTTATCAGAAAAGGTACATCGAACATCAAAATTTACATTTTGAGATAAACTGATTTTAATGTATACAGTGATATTTTTAATCGGCTAGGAAATAAAAAAACAAAAGGCTCAATTTACGATAAAAGATACATGTTTTGGTTTATATCAGACGTTCAACTTTTAAGCAAAAACGAAGTAAATACTTTGTTTACATTTTTAGTCATTTAAATGGGCGTGGCCCAGTTTCAACGATTACTTAAAAATAGGTTTTAAGGACTTCTAATTACCCTAGATGTTAGAAAATGTATTTTTAGAGAGAGAAATGTTAATATATATCTATACAATTAGAAAATGTAAAAATCTCAAATTGTGAAAAAAAGTAAGATTTTAGCTTTCCAATACCTCTTAAGCTTCGACAGATTTAATGTGCTGCAGCCCCTCTACATGGCGGGTATTGGAACTTGCAAAAATTAATAAAATGTAGAAATTATTAAAAACAAGCTAGAAAATTATTTGCAAACCTACTGTGCCTATCTCAGTTTTCGTGACCTTAGGTTCTGGGGTGTATGTGCAGATGTTTGGGTCAAGTGGTCAGTCTGACGCGAAACCCCCAGTGTTCAGTTACCAAGTAAGGTTGGTACTCATTTATCGACCCATTAAAGTAATGAAAGGCTGAGTCGACCTTGCCCAGACCGGGATTTGAACCCCAGACATGTGACGTGGAAGCACGATACACTACCACACAGCCACTGTTCTTCTTTTAATAAACCTATGGTAATATTTAAAGGGGATAAAAAGACCTACTATTCTAGCATTAAAACAAATAAGCTTCCAACATTTAAAAATCTCTATATGTACGATCTATAGGAGAAAAATGACTTGGTGACTCATTAATCCCGATATCTGCGATCTCTTATGGCATAAGTCACTCACCTCAAAAGACCTATGGACTTAAAATTTAACAGGTATGTTTCTTTTATTGAGAACTGGTTTTACGGAAATAAACTCTCAAGGAGAATTCCGGGTCTTTAAGGACACAAAAAATTGAACTATTAAAGCTACAGATATTGGAAATCTGGCAGGCATGTTTCTTTTGAGAAATAAAGATTCACAAAGAACAGATTTCGCGTAAATCGACTTTCACGGGGAAGTTAAATGAGGAGGGAATTGGGAATTTGACTATAATTTTCTTCATGCATTGTAGATGTTGGCTGAGAAAAATCATCTTCCAAAATGGATGACAGTGACAAGGATTCCTAAGATCTTGTGGTGTAAATAAATTAAATAGTTCTGTTCTTCAAATAGAATAGTTGGGTATTTTATATTTAAGATACATATCCTGTCAATTTTGTGGCTGTGCTAACTCCAAACTTTTTTGATCAAGAGACGGGGACTATACGAATGTTTTGAATCCAATCGAAAGTTTAATGCCAGAACGAATGTTTTGAATCCAATCAAAAGCTTAATGCTAGGATGAATATTTTGAATATAATCGAAAGCTTAATGCTAGGACGAATATTTTGAATACAATCAAAAGCTTAATGCTAGGATGAAAATTTTGAATACACTCAAAAACTTAATGTTAGGACGAATGTTTTTTGAATACACTCAAAAACTTAATGCAAGGACGAATGTTTTCAATACAATCGAAAGCTTAATGGTAAGACGTTTATTTTAATAACTTTTAAAATATATACCCATTGAAATGGGTGGGTAACGGCTAATTCATTTATGTAATAAGTATTTATGAATTACATGCATATGTATCATACCACACTTTTTTACTACCCCAATATAATACTGCAACTCGGGGCATATACGTATTGACAATTCGCTAAAACTAGAGTATAGACCAGAGGTGGGAAACCAGCGGCCTTCATTAAAGTTAGTACTTGTATTAATTAATTGTCAATTATATATATTACAAAAATTCTCAAATCAATAAAATTAAAAAAGTAACAGCATAACTTATGTATGTATGTTTAATTGACTATTTGTGGGAATGCCCAATTGTACATTTCAAATGTTAGAAAGACACCTAGTGCAACACGGCAAAATTGCCAGACACATGTCATATGTGATCTCTACTTTCTCTGACTCAAAAACTATTTTCTTACTATTATAAAGAGTGTTTTTTTCCAGGTATCGAAGTTTAAGTTGGCATTACTTTCCAAGATGGCGACCGATTTAACAGCTGTCAAGTGATTTATTCTCAGTTTAGTTTGGCAATTCATCAAAACGATCATCAAGCAAGGCGTAGATTCGTCGAATGGGCCCAAAACGAGATTGCCGTTGTTCCCGATTTTCATAAGCGAATTTTGTTAGCAATGAAGCGCACTTCTGGTTGAATGGCTACGTCAACAAACAAAACTGCCGCATTTGGAGTGAAGCTAATCCACAAGTGTATGTCGAAACACCGTTCCATCCAGAAAAACTGACTGTTTGGTGCGCTTTATGGGCTGGTGGAATCATTGGTCCGTACTTCTTCAAAAACGATGAAGGCCACAACGTTACAGTCAATGGTGATCGGTATAGAGCCATGATTACTAACTTTTTCATTCCTGAATTGAACAATCATGATGTCCAGGAGCTGTGGTTCCAACAAGACGGCGCAACATGTCACAGCTCATGCCACAATCGATTTATTGAAAGACACGTTTGGCGACCACCTAATTTCACGTTTTGGACCTGTGAAGTGGCCTCCAAGATCTTGTGATTTAACACCGCTAGACTATTTTATGTGGGGCTATGTAAAGTCATTGGTCTATGCGGATAAGCTACAAACGCTTGACCATTTGGAAGACAACATTCGCCGTGTTATTGCCGATATACGGCCACAAATGTTGGAAAAAGTCATCGAAATTGGACGTCCAGATTGGATTACATCCGAGCCAGCCGCGGCAGTCCTATACCAGAAATCATATTTAAAATGTAATGCCATAAGATTATCTTTCGAATAAAAAAAATTCATGTCAATCGAATAATACATCGTTGTTTTATTGCAATTTAAAGTTCTATACCTCTAAAAAAAAACACCCTTTACATTAACTAGTGCGGCTTCCTTTAATACTAGTTAATCTACATGTGCTCTCTAATGGTAAAATGGCTCCCCACCTATAGTATAAACAAAGATGCAACTACAGTTGTAGAAAATATAACTATAACACTACTTTTAAATCAATCTTTTTACTCTTTAACTTTTAAATAAAAATTAATAGTATTTTTAAGAGACTAATACAATTATTTTTTAATTAGAAATAGATATTTTACAGCTGAGAAGTATTTCCGAAAAAAAAAAAAAATCAGTAATTTACCTTTCAATGTAACAATAACAAAATAATTTTTAATTTTTTAAGGATCAACAATCACAATTTTTTTTCATTAAAGAGCAAAAATAAATAAGTAAATTCTTATTTCCAAATGTAAAAGATGAGTAAATTATTTTTTTAAATAAACTTTAAATTTAAAACGATCAAAATAAAATCAAGAATAAAATGTTGTTTTTCTCTATTTCTTTTTAAATATTATGTCAGAAATGTAAATAATTTCAAAACCCGCATTTCCGCAAGAGCAAATTAATTTAAAAAACGAACTGTTTTTACATATATCAAGAATAATACTCAAAGGAATAATATTAAAAAAGTTTGCTTTGTTTCTAAGAAACAACACGAACAAACAGTACATAAAAATATTTTTAATAAACACATTCAAATTAATATAATTAGAAAATACAATTCATACGTGTTTTTGAATTTCAAAACCAGTAATTAAAATATTCATTCTTTTAACAAATATTCAGTGTTTGGAAGTAGAGTCTTTCGAAAAATATCAAGTAATATAAAAAAAAACTTTGAATCAATTCCTACTTAGGTCAAGAACGAAACATTTTATTTTAGTTTTTATCAAATAATTACAATTAATATAAATATGTATACACATACGACAGAATCACAATATTAAGTGGCAAAAAAGGGATTTTCCATGCAATTTCTATTTTCTTTTCTAAGTATGGTGTTGGGCTATTATTTTTGTGTTTCTTACTATTTACTCATTAATTAAATTTATTTATTCCAATAAAATAGTGTAGTAAAAGAAAATCACATTCTCAAAAATTAGGTCATCCTAAGTGGGATTCGAACCCATAACCTTTGGATTAGAAGTCCAACACGCTGTCCATTGCGCTTCAGGGACACAGCGAGCGGTTTTCCTTTTTATATATAGTGTTAGACTATTATTTTTGTTTGTAACTATTTATTCATTTTTTAAATTTAATTAATGAATTAATATTTGAAAAAACTGTATTAACATCAAGTGTCATACACTACTAATTTTAAAAAATGTATTTAAACTTTAATGGATGGATAAAAAGTATTTTACTAACGATTGAAAATTTGAAAAAGATATATATATATATATATCTATATATATATAGGTAGAGTGGGAAATAACAGTAGGAATTGTAAAAAAGTGCTTCTTACTTCACTATTGGAAATCATTTTTTATTAATAAAATCATTTGAAGAACTTCTCAGTTTTGCCTTAATGATACAAAACTCGGAAATCAAGTTTAATATATTTATTCAAATTTTCTTTTTTCTTGCAAATATGCGCATTTAGTTAGGGATGACTTTGCATTATAAACATTATACACAGAATTATTCCAAATACTGTGATCAGCACTTTATGGGTTCTAACATTTAAGCGGTAGGTAATTCGACAAAAAAGTGCAGTTATTAGTTAAAGATGATCTTCTGTGAGCCAACAGCTTCCAATTTGTTTTCAAAAGAGTAAATGCATTTTAATATGTCTGGAAACTTCCTGCTCCAGAATTTACTAAACTGATCTAACTGTGCTGATCAGTATTTAAATAACACAATTCTTAGTAACGTTCTAATTATTACCTTAACTAAATGAAGATGTTTAATACAATGTGTTTCCAAGATTAACTTAAATTATCTCATTTCGTTTTCATTGTGAAAAGAAAATTCTTTCTCAAGAGATAATTAATAATATGGAAGACATTCCGTAATAATAAAGAACTATTTTATAGTTTGGTGTGTTGCGCATTTCTCGAATAAATTAATATTTGCTCTGCAATGTGTTTTTTAATCAAAATCATACAGTTGGTTGAGAAATAAAATAAAAAAAACTTTTTCATTTTTCCCATTACGGTAACAATCAGAACATCATTTAGATATTTATGAATTCTAAATTTAATTTAATTCAAAATTTCCAGAAGTAGTTTTGGATTAAAAATAGGTGATTTTCATTCAATAAAAGATAATACAGGATGTTTTCACACACAAATTGATTGGGTAAAAAGAATGATTTATTGCTTTTAATTTACCGAAAAAAAGTTTAATTACATATTGATGGAAGATTGAAAAATAGTCCTAGTTTACCATTATCGCAAATGTTCGATGTGGTTTCCTTTCACTACTCTGCAAATATTCCATTGGTAAATCAGTTCTTGCCACAGATTTGTCACCATGTTTCCGTCCTTCAAATTAATTGCAGTATAAATTCTTGATTTTAGCTCAGAAATGGACGTAGGAAACGACGGATATCTTGACTTGAATTAATCTCTTACAAAATCTCATTCAGCTGTGAAAGATCTAGTGATCTACCTCCATGAGCAATTCTAACTGGTACATCAGCATTGAGATCAGATGTAACCTCAGTGTGGTTGTGACAAGGTGCGCTATCCTGTTAAAAAATGTAACCTCCTGTGTCATTTTTTCTCTGATGATTGGCGTAGCGAAACACTGTAGCATATCCAGGTAATTTTACCAAGTCTCTTTTCGTTTTTTTTTCCAAAAAATTTCTACTATTAAGTCACAATCTCCTTATATATATCTTGTTCATATTTTCAATCGTTAATAAAATACATTTTAAAACACTCAATTGAGCTGAAAGTTTGTATACACGATTATTTTGGATGGCAATAAGGTAATTTAATTATAATTAATAAAAATTAATTAATTAAAAGTAATTATTCAAAGAGTTACATATACAGCCACGTTGGCATCATTTCTGGCGACTTAGCGACCATTTTGGCGACTTGTGTCAAAACGTTAAAAGGTTTCCCCCATTTTAAAGCACTCATTTGAGCTGAAATTTTCTATACGTGATTCTTTTGGGTGATAATACAATAATAAAGTTGTAATTAATTAAATTTAATTGACTGAAACTAATTATTTAAAGAATTACAGATACAGTCACGTTGGCTTCATTTTTAGCGACTTGGGTCAAAACTTTAAAAGATTTGTTTTTCCTTACGTTTTAAAGCCTTCAGTTGATCTGAAATTTTATATACTGAAATTTTATATTCATTTTTATTAATTATCATTAAAGTATCGTTTTGGCAGACAAAACGATACTTTAATGATAATTAATAAAAATGAATTGCCACTTAATATTGTGATTCTGTCATATATGTATGCACATATTTATAATAATTAACTACTTGATAAAAAGTAACTAAAATAAAATTTTTCTTTTTTGGCCTAAGTAGGAATTAACTTTAAAATTTTTTTTTTTATTACTATTTGCTTTGGTGATCAACAAATATCTATGAAATGGAGATTAGGAGAAAAGGAGAGCAATAATTAAAGGTAAGATTGTGAGAAAAATAGTTAAAATATAATTAAATATAATTATAAATTTCCAATAAAATGGGAAAAGATTCAATCTTGTGTTGAAGGTATCCGACTACGTTCGGAACCGTGATTTTAAAAAAGTGTATAAATGGATATATTTCATTATATTTAGTATCACTTAGATTGTAAGCAAATATGTTACGCTGCCAATCAAGTTTTCCTTTTCTTTCTACAGCTAATGTACAATATTTCAATAATAATAACACAGTGATGAATTTTTTAATCTTCCTAGAATTTTTCTCAGAGTCTGGGTTTCGTTTTTTTTTCTTTTAAAGATTAATATTTTAGGTTTAAAAAGAAAACGTAATAAAAAAAATCTCTCATCGAAGGATTACTGCAAATCAAACAAAATGTTTTATTTTATTTTTAAATTTGGTTTTGGGATCAAAGATAGCTATTTTTTGAAGTAATATTGCCAGTTGATATATATATATATAAATTGCATCAGTGTAAATGTGTATTTTTTATCACGGGAAAAAAAGTATTTCATTTTACTTCATTCGAGTTATTTTTTAAATCTTTTTATTTTCGATATGCTCGTGCCCCCCTTGCAGGGTTATCGCGCGCCCCCATTTGAGAAACGCTGCATTAGTCTTCTACCTTTATTTTTATTAAACTGATTCCCAAAAGATACAAAAGCATTTTTCTTAAACCGGGAGTTTTTGAAAATAATAGGAATTGAAATTTTTAAAAATCTTCTTTAAATAACTTGAAAAAAGTTAAATAATTTTTTTCCTAAATAAAAGATGTGATGGTCTCTTACGTCATTACTGGGTAAACCAAAATAATGGACAAGATCTCGGGGTAATTAAAATATTTTAATGACATAAAATAACACAGTTACAATAGACAGACACTTAGACACAATACAGGGTAAACATTTAGAGGAAATAAGTGAAAATGAGGGAAGTTGCATAGTCCGTCCAGGATTGGACAGCGAGACGGATAACGTTAACTCATTCAATTCCAAACTCTCTCTCTGACGGTAATACAGTGCTTCGTTCGGTAACACTTCCGTTACAAGTACCGCCATCTACATTTAGGTCTTAGAATTAAGCCATGTGTTACAAAGAGAGTTGTATCATCATAATTATTCACGCAGATTAAAATTTAAGAATGTGTAAAATTTTGTTAAAAAATTGCTGGAAAACATGAACATAATTTCATGATGTTCATGAACATGAACATGATGAACATGAAAACACGAACAAGATGTCTCGATACGCGCATCCTCGATTCAAATAATAATACTCTCAACTACTTTTCCTGAAACTGGTAACTGAATATACTGGCGTTTTTCATTACATTAAAATATAGCTATCTATCTACACATCAAATTTCAATTACTTACTTCTTCCGAACGAAATACGGAGAGGTATCATGTCACATTTTACATTCGATTTCCACCTTTAGTTTTTGTTACAGAAAGAATTTTTTTTAACACGTATTAGATATTCAAATCAAATACCTATTCTAAATCAGATAGATTAAAAAATATCACTTACGAGGAAACCTATTAGTGGCTAATAATTATGTGGATTCTTATTCGTATATCAAATAATAGGATTTTGATTTACATGTGGAGTATTTTTATGCCTATAAAATTGAAAATTAACTTTAACCAACTTTAATTTTCCATTTAAGAAGTAAAAGTTTTTAGAAACAAAAGCTTGTACTATTCTGCATACTTTTTAGTTACACTCGTGGGAAAAAAAATTACCGCACCAAGAAATAATTGCGGGATGGTAAAGAAACTTGGCATGAATGTACATGTCAGACAGATATGCAAATGATTAGAAATGCAGCGTGATTGCGCATTACGTATAACCCGTAGAGAACATTTAACCCCTTTCTCCGTGTAGTATAAAACAGGTAATCAAAACTTGTTTGAGCGTGCGGAATCGTTTACAAAGGAAGAGCTGAGATAGACATGTCATTACGCCGTTTTCGAAGACAATATGAGCAACTGTCGCAGTTTGAGAGGGGGAGAATCATCAGCAGGATGGAAGCTGAGTGGTCAGTTAGGCAAGTAGCTCGTCAATTAGGCCGCTCTGATTGTGTTGTGAGGAGGTGTTGGGATCAGTGGATCCGAGAAATGTCATTTACACGAAGAACTGGCTCAGGACACCCTCGACAGACCAGTCGTCGAGGAAACCGCCACATTGTAAGAAATGCACGCGTACAGCCAACTGCTTCATCGGCCACCATCCAGGAACAGGTAGCACCTTCACTAGGGGCCCCTGTGTCTTCTCGAACCATATGAGGGCACCTGGTTGAAGTACATATGAGATCGTGGCGCTCATTACGTGTGCTGCCCTTGACGCCCACCTATCGACGCCTCCGTTTGGAGTGGTGCTGCGCACGAGGACACTGGAGAGCAGAGGAATGGAACCAGGTTGTCTTTAGTGATGCATCCAGATTCAATCTCAGTAGTGAGAAACATCATGTTCTTGTGGGGAGACCCCGTGGTGAACGCCTCAATCCAGCCTTTGCTTCATAGCCACACACCGCTCCCACAGCTTGTGGGATGGTATGAGGTGGCATTGCCTACAATACACAGTCACGCCTAGTATTGATCCATGACACCATGACAGCCCAGCGGTATGTCCATGACATCCTGCAACCACATGTGTTCCACTCATGCAACGGTTCCCAGGAGCATTTTTCAACAAGACAATGATCGGCCTTTCACGGCAAGAGTGTCACAAGACTGTCTCCGCAGGCAAGGTAACAGTATATATGGAACGAAATGTCTCAAGACAATATACAGAACTTGTATCCCTCAATGCTCGATCGTATCGCATCTTGCATTCGCGCTAGAGGGGTTTCGAAAGGGTATTGAATCCTCCACTCTTTTGCTTTTTTTCTCTGAAATAAATGATCCTTTTTGTTTGATTTTCTAATAATTTACTTATATCAAAGTAGTCATTACTTATGTAAAATTTCGTTTCATTTTAATGACTCCTTGGTGAGCTAATTTTTTTTGTCCATGAGTGTATTATCAAAACATATTACAAGGAGTACAAATAAGTTTCCTCCGTTTGACGAAAGAAGACCCCACTAATAAGTTATAGTTTAAATTATCATATGTTGTTGAGTTGTTGTTACTAATCCTCCAGAGTTCGAAGAAGTCAGACAAGATATATTAAATCGTTGACTCTCAAAAATTCGAGCTCAAGAAGGAGATCTGTGTAGATGTCTTTACTTGTGAGATCCATACAATGCATTATGCGTTCGCGAGAAGCTTAATGATCTTGATTCTGTAACGAGTTCTACGCACATACAGACCGTGTCATTCGGAACTCCAGTTGAGTGACGAGGAGGACTACCGAGATGGCACCCCACTCTCCAGGCTTCAACGTGAAGAACTCGTTGCAGTGAAATATCCAAAACATCGATTGGCAACGACGGAGATTGATCGCGGGCACTGCGCATGCGTGAGTGCCAAGCCAGTGGGAGTCGGCAGTTAAAAAGCAACGACTGAGATGACCTGACGACGACTTCTTTTTCGGTGATGTTCTGAGAGCTCCACCCGTGAACGCCTTGTTAAGATCTGAAGTTGGCTTCCGACGACTCTTTTTCGGTGGTATCTGTGAGCTCCATCCGTGAGGCGCAGTTGGTTCTTACCTCTCTACGAGAAAAGACTGTTTGGCTCCATCAACGTGAGTGGGGAGTGATTATCTCTGCGAGTGTCAAGGAACTCTAATTTCTACTGTTCAGAGTAAATTGTGTATGTCTGTGAACTGTCTGGTGTTTGAGAAAATAAATCTACAAAGATAAAAAGAGGTGACTTCTTTTTAATGCTCGAGACGTTACAATACCTTGCACAAATGAAGAAGATATTTTGCTTTCTGAGAATGAGAGGCACTTAATGTGACCACTGGCAAGACGTAATACTGTAGTCTGGGAGCATCCATCACACTTGAGGGCTAGGTCCAGATCGGGTCTATTACCCTCATACCAATTACTAATGATGAGTGGAAGGCACCTTCCACTCCACCAGATTTTGAGAATTTTTTTAAGACTATAATTCCAAATAGGTATGGTTGGATGGGGATGGAGATTACAGCCCTCTATCGCTAGTTTGTATACCTTTTCATTGCATTCGACATTATATGGGATCCTCTGAAAATGGATATCTTGGTGCCGCGATATGTTTCATTTTGTGTAGGATAGAGACACTGATTTTGTCCCCAACAATGTCGTAAACTACGGCTATCGGATAGAATCCAAAGATCACTATATTTCTTCTTAGATAGAATATCTTCAAGTCTCGATTAATGTTTACTGGTTCACTTCTGAAAACTGGGCTGAAATCCTTAGTGCGTTTTTTCACAGACAATTTTTCCTGGGAGCTATCAATATAGATACCGCTACCCGCTTGGTCAGATATTTTGCTGTCATCAGTACACATCTCGATTGCCTCATTGAGGATGCTTTGGAAATTATCATAGGCAAAACTTCATATCGTAAGGTTAGAAATCTAGCACCACCATAATCTTGAAGTATTGGGGATTTTGTGTGCCAGAGTCAGATAATTTCATTCGTGCGAATATGTCCCGTTTTGAGCAGAATAAGTTTCATTTCAGGGAACGCTTTATTTCGTTCTTTAATTTGAAATTTGCAGCCAGTATAAAAACATTAAGAGGCTGTATTCTGAGTGAGAAAGTTGTGAGTGGTTTTAAATGCTTAAGAGCAGTGAGTTTGATGTTGAAAACAAAGAATATATCGGAAGATTCTTAGAAGATGATCCATGTCAACGCAAGAACTTGCATTTACATTAGGAATGATTCAACAAGCAATTTCATATTGTTAAAAAACATAAGGAATGATTCCAAGGCAAGGAAATTGGCTGCTATATGAACTGAAACTGAAAACCTTTGAGTGCTGATTTTGAACATGTGAAATACTGCTTGTCTTGCATAAATGAAATGAGGTTTTTTTACATAGTATAGTCACTGGTGATGAAAAAGGAATCCACTACCACAACCCATAGAGGAGGAAATCCTAAGGACCATGTAGCTATAGCTTCCGGGGTAAAATATACATAGGCAAAAAATTAAGTGTATTTTGTCTGATCAAAATTTGGAGTCGTGTATTATGAGTTTTTTTTCTCAAACCGAACGAAACCAATTACCTCTAAAGACAAGACAGTTAATGAGATAAAACCAAATACTCAAGGAAAATCGAGCCCAATACTACTCCAGGTATGACAATATTATTTTTATGCATGATAATTATCGTCCACATATTACGGCACCGGTCAACACCTACTTAGAAATTCTCGGTTGGAAAATCGACCATCGTTTTCATCACACATTTTCTCTCCGAATTTTTATAATTTATAGATTTTACAAATTTTTGCGGTAGATGCTCTCACAATTTATTTCTTTAATCTATGATATCGAAAATTCCTTTCATAAATAAAATAAACAAATTAACCTCAAATATAAGATTTCTATTTTCTCCAAATACGTTTTCAACAAAAGAAAATCACATTTCTCACTTTCAATAAAAATTTTCGAAAAAAGGTTCTCATTTCAAAGATATTCATAAAAACGAGCTCAATTTAAAAACTTCAAACTCTTCCTTGAAAAAGAAGCTTTTTCAGGATTGTGAAGAAGGAGCATAAAACCAAAAAAATGTTTCAAAATTCGAAGCGTACTGCATAGAAAAACCTTTCTCATTATACATTTCTCCCACTCGTAATATAGTACTATTTTCTCTTTCAAAAAAATTCTAACCTTCCTTGAACCGACCATATGTATGCAGCATCTGTCGCTAACTTAAATGAATATATACTCTCAAATTCCACTCTCTTAAGTGTGCATATTTACAGCATAAGCACACGTGAAAAGACATAAATATACGCCCTTTTACTTTTAGATATCTCTGCTTTTATTTTCTTTAGCATATGCTAGGAAAGCGTAACTTCCAATGAATATTTTCTGCCAAAATAAGCATTTGTTGTATCGTAGTATAACTCTGCTATACAAATAAACTTCTCACTTAAATATACTTTTCTTAGGGAGTTAACTTGATAGCGCTGCCTCTAGAGTAAAAAAATTCGTGAAAAAATGTCGTAAAAAATATTATCATTTTTTTATTCTTGTACTATCAGCTAGATACAGATTCTTTGAACGTCTGTTTTTGACGTCAGAAAGTGTCGTAATAAATATTTCCTGACTGAATTCGACTTCCAGATTTGGCGTTGCAACTTAAATTCAACTGAAGCTATATAAAACATCTTTTAATTCTTCAATATTTGCAATTTTCCGTAAAAAAATTCTTTTTATTTGAATTGTATGCTAGGAAACATTTTTATAGTATGTTTAAAGGTCCAAAATATAATAAGGTTTTTTCTTGCTTTTTTTCTCAAAATTATTTTTATATTTTCCATTTGGTGTACTTTTGTACAATATTCGAATGGCTATTTTTTCTTGTAAAATTTCCTTATGAATACATATAAATGCATTCCATTTTCTTCTTCAAGCTATTTTTTGAAGTTTAAGGTATCTTTTTGATATTATTGTGTTCAGAAATTCAACTCCATTGATGAATTCTTAACCACTCAGTGAAAAGCCCCATTTTCAAATTTCGTATGAAAAAAATTACTTCGTACGAATCAATAGTGAAAACAAAAAATAAGACTTAAATATTAAACACATTTAAGATACAGATATAGTAAAATATAGTTGTATTTTTTTATATTACCGTATTCGAATCTAAGCAACAGTTTTTTTTCCTGTGGTAATACTACTGAAAATCTGGCTTCTAATCGAAGGCGGAAAAATTCGTTAGATGGGGAAAATTAAACATGATACTGAAAGTTAGAGCATTTACAGGTCCATCTGTGTATTTAAAATATTTCGATACTGGTAAAATAAATTAATTGTTCACTTCTCATTTTAGTTCTCCTTTTAAATTTTAAATTTTTTTTAATTTCTTAAATATCAGATATTGATAAACCATTTTACACTATTTTTTTAATTTTATTTTTTACAAACGCGTATTGAGAATTTGGGGTGCTGTTAAGAATCTATGATGTTTTAGATTTCTTATTAATTCGGTAATTCTTTGCTGAATTTTAAAAACATGCTATTAAAAGCATACCAGAATGCTTAGTTGGAAAAGTAATTCTGCCTTCCAATTCATATCTGAAATAAATAAAAGCATTCTATCATATTTTTAATCATAAGAGCCATGAAAGAGTTTTTCCCGTATTCGAAAGATATACCGTATAATTCGGCGTATAACGCAAGTGAACATAAAAAATAAGATTGAAATTTATGGGTGTGTGTTATACGCCTGGTATAAAAATGACAGTTGCAGAAACTAAGAAAAAGATAATTATTAAAAAATTAAACTTCTCTATACATCGGAATATCATCTATTTAAAAGAAATGACATTCCTTATATAAAGCAAATATACCAAAAAATTAAAAATCATAGCTTGAAAGTACAGGTACGCGTTATAAACCAGATTTTACGTTAATGAAGCGAAGCAAATTACTGATGAAAACTTAAATGAAAGGAAATAGACATACTTAAATGGGTGTTATTGAAACACTATTATGTCTAAAATTTGACGGGGAGGGGGGAGGGATAACAATTCAACTAAAAAAATAGTTTGTTTTTTCATCCATTTTTATTCATATTTCAGAAATATTTGTAATTGAATCTACTGTCTCTTAAGAGCCACATAAAAGCTGTTGATTTGCAATTTTTTGATAGAATGAGAACATATCAACTAATACTTTTTTCTTTTGATTTCTACGCCATGTCGTATCGACGCTTTGAAAGTAGGGATTGCAATACCGGTCCAAAGGTTCAATACCGGTATTCGGTATTTTTTAGATCTAAATACCGAGATACCGGTTTTAAAATCGGTATTAGAAATTTTAGAATAACACAGCTGTTTCTTTGTTTTATTTGCCAATTTTATTAGAGAGTGTAAATAGCACAAAAAATAATTTGTAGCTTATAAATTATGACAGTAAATATAAAGAATCACAAAAAAGTAATGGGGGAAACATCTTATTTATTTAAATCACAAAAAGTGTAAATATCACTATTCAATTTTTAGTACTATTATAAGTTTTTGAAATATGATCTTAAAAAACATAATGCATCAATTGTATTGTCATAAAGCCTGAAAAGCGTAATTTTGTGCAAAAATTACCTGTTGTCGAAAACGCTCTTTCTGCATCTACGCTAGTTGGTGATACTGTTAGCAATGCGCGATATACTTTTTCCAAGTATTTTCCACGTCTTTTTAAATAAATCGATTTCTCATTGGATGGTTTTTTTTAACATATCTAATTTCTGTATTGCATTTTGTTTGTTGGAAATTTTTTTAGTTATCGCTCATTCTAATTTTTGTTCAAGAGACAATTCCTTTTCACTATCGACATCAATGTCATTCTCATCTTCGAAAACTGTACTGAATTCTTTTGAATGTAAATAGGTTTGTGGGTATAAAATATTAAGAAAATTTACTATAAACGATCAAATTTGAATTGGTTAGCCTTTTTTCTTCCTTTTCCTTTTCATTTTTAAAATCATTTTAAGCGTGATATGCAAATACAATGTGAATAACGAAGTCACCAATTTAAAAATTTTGAAATATTACGCACATTCTTCACAACTACAACCTTGTTTTCACAAATACGAATATCAGACAACAAAACCTGAATGTGTGCAGTACCGCTCTGAGCTATAATAGGATAGTTTTGGCACGCCTCCTTGGATAATTTACATATTTTATCACTTTTTGATTGGACGATGCAACTTTATATCCACAGTATAATTAATTTAACCTGTTAGGGAGACATAAAAACAAAAATGTATATTATTTTGCTAATTTGGCGATCCCTGAACATATAGAGTAGACAATTTAAAAAATATCTAGTAAATACCGAGAAAAACCAGTATTTAAACTCGTGAATACCGGTATTACAAAATTGTACAAATGGCTCAAAATACCGGTATTCGGTATCCCGATATACCGGTATTGCAATTCCTATTTGAAAGTAATTCGATTCAAATGGTTCAGGTCAAAATATTATTGCAGACTATTTTTCTGGATACAAAACTCTAGTCCATGAAAAAATTCATTAATTACCTATTCAAAAGATAACGATTTTCACTATTAGTATTCAAAAACTCCTAAAAACTAGAAAAAATAATTAAAATTAGATAAATAAAGCTTAGGTACTATTTTTCAATACAAAATAAAATGATGAGTAAAAATCAAAGCCAACAATTTGAATTTATGCTTCTTTTAATACAAAATTTTAATGAACTTTCTGGCCTCGATTAATAAAATAGTGCCGTAATAAGAACATTTTCTTATGAACACCTTCCGCAGGATAAAATGTTAAAATGTTCATTAATTTTCTTCAAAAAACTATTATATATTTAAGAAATATATTTAAATTATCTATTCGTTCACTTAGATCTTTGATTCACCACTGTTGCAGAAGTTCTCAAATAATATTATACATATTTTATACGATCCCTCGTTATTTAAGTTGCTTATAAGTATTAAATTCCCTTCCCGTATACGTATTTAGATGATCTTCGATTTTATAGTTTTTTAAATTTCTGGATTAATTTATTATTACTTAGATGAAGGTATTTCTCGAGCAATATCTTTCAAAATTGCTTAAAGTTTAAATATTTTTTTCATATTTATTTTGCAAGAAATTCAGTAAGAATATTTCACAAATAAATTTGATTAATAAAAATTTTCAGATTCCTTTTCACGTGAAATTCAAATCAATACAACACACAAGTTCTGTTTTTCAAAAACATTTCTGTTATGTTTAAAAGTAAAAAAAGTATTAATAAAACACTTAAGTATTAAAAACAATATTGAAAAAAAATTCTAGAATAACAACAACTTTTTTTTTAAAAATTTATATACAGATATATTAATCTCAGCTGCCTTTTCGTTGGTTTTAATTTTTAATACTCTTTTTAAAAATAGTCAATTTTTGATCAAAGTTAAGAAGTTATTTTTAATTTCTGTCTGTTATGAAACTTTATTTTTCTATGAAAAATGACACTTTCAGTTGGTACTTTTAATAAATATTTCATTATACAAATAATTCTTCATAAATAAATTTAGGAATTGAAAATACTTTTACATATTTCACTTGAAAAGTATAACCAAATTTTTTAAAATATGAAAAGAAGTAAAATTCCATGAATATATATATAAATTAACGAAAAAACAAATTTAATAATAATTCATAATGAATTTACTATTGAAGAAATTGTAAAGATCTACTATATAAAGTAGATTAATTTTAAACATTTCATGTATAGAAGTATGAAAATGTTTCATTCTTTACTGATTTCAATTCTTTATTCCTTTTAGGTCTCTTAATTTTTTTGAAAAAAGTTTTTCTAATAGAACATTTAATTAAACTAAATATTTAACAAACTAAGTAAGTAAGGATGTTTAAAATGCATTTATAACTTACCTTACTTATCCCTTTTCGATGAGGTTTATATATATTATAAATATTTCATACAGTAAAAAATAATCCTTTTTATTGATTTCTATATGTAATAGTTCTTCAAGTAAAAGCTTCAAAAAACCTACTTACGATTTATATAACTGTTATATACCATTCAAATCAACGAAAGTTGAAAAATATATAATATCTTATGTATGTATTCTTCACATACAATTAACCTGAATTAATGTTTTTTTCAGTTTGCACACGGCTACAAATGTATATTTTTGTTTTGCACTTTTGAAAATATGGATGTTATATTATTATTATATACTATACAAAAAAGATCCTCATTTTCTATTCTTGTCTTAACATGTTCTCTCTGATCCGCAAGCAAGATATCCAGTTGGGAAATTTGTTATTACTTAAAATAAAAAATAGTACTCATGCAAGTGTATATAAACAATTGTTTTTAATGTAACATTCAATATTCTGTGCAATTTTAAATTATTCTATGTATAGATTTTAAATAATGGGAACAGTAGGCCCCTTGGCACTCACGGACTGTTGTTCCACTGAGTTTAGTTTAATTTAAATTTAGTTTAGATTTTGAATAGTTTTATGTATATGTGCAGAGAGCTTCTACGTCTACAAATAAAAGCATTAAGTCGTAATTTTTTTTACGTTATTGACAAAAATGTTATTCGAAATCCCTTAATTTTTTATTACAACATTTAATATCGAATTTAAACAACAACTTAGGCCAACGTCATTGGATTCAACGGCCTACAAAATACTATCCCTCGCTAATGTTAAATTCCCGTTTTCTTGGAAAGAATATTAGTCTGTGGTTGCTATTTTTATTTATTTATTTAAAGAAAATTAATATTGAAAAAAAATTCCAGTTTCAGAGCGCATGACTCAAAATAAACAAGAACCACAAAATATTACTAAACATAATTTAAAAGATATAAACAATCAGATAAAAAGCTCATATTAGTGAAAAAGTTCTAAAAATATAACATACAAAATCATGAAAGGACTCTAAAAAACTATTGAGAATAAAAGAGTTTAGTGTTCCTATATATATTCAAGCTCTATTTATTTAACTTAAAGTAAAGAGTGCTTTATTTTCCCATTTGAAAATGCTGAAAAGTAATTATTAGTTAGTAATCTTCTTATTAGATTTTAGTCGAGAGCCACGTTTACAAATACAACTTTTAATTGAACAGGGCAAGAACCAAACTAAGGATGCAAAAGCTGTTACATTTTCAAGATGTACGGTTCAAAGCACTATAAAAACTCTAAATTTCTGGTTCGCATTAAAATTTCGAAAGAATAAAAAGAGAAAGGATCACTAAGCTAGAAAAAGACCGATTGTTGAAACGTGTCGCTCTAAGTGCACAGTAAGATTCAATAGAATTTCGCAAAGCAAAATGAGTACAACATTTCCAGAATCATTTTATTAAATGATTATAGCTATCTACGTAGAGTACTAATTGTAGCGAGTAATTATAAATAAATATTAAAGATTTTCTTATATTTTACAATTATCTGAACGATAATTCGCGATATAAATTAAGTTCGCAACGTAGTTTTTTGTATGTATTCAACTCGATAAAAATACTTTATTTTTCATTACATACGAGAATAAAAATAAATCTGCGAACATAATTCTGAGGACGAATACAAAAGATAAAGACAAGAATTGTTATATATCTGTTAATGCTTAGAATGACCAACTCCCAAAAATTACATTTTCACCAATGGACGTCAAAAACTTTAACACAAATGTGTCAAAGTTCATTTCAATAAATAACTGAAGGATTCATTATTGCCTGTTGACAAGACTTAACTTATTTACTTTTGTTCATTGTGAAATTTTACATTTTCCAAATATTTGGTACACTTCGTCTCCATGCTAGTCTGCATTTGGCTTCACCAATGAACTCATCAAGATCTGCTCCTAGGGCATGAGCTTGATCATAACTATGAAGGTGAGAAGTTTTTATTTATCCACAGTATCTGTCTCCGACCTTTCGTTCAAAAGTCAAAGAGATGCCCAAAACAATGTAGAACGATAAAAACAATCACCAGAGGTGCAGCCAGCAGCATTGAATGAAATACCGTTTGAAACAGCAAGGCATATTTTAAGGTGATCCCCAGTCAGGCACACGTCATAGTCCCAAAGTGGGTTGGAGTTTGAATATGCCATTCTCATTCTATACTCTCTATGGAATATATTCTTATTCCATAGGGTATCTTTTTCAATTCAATTGCTCCTGGATGTCCAAGATATGAAAAAAATACTTTAATTTTTGAATTTAACTAAAATATAGTCCACTTTATATATTTTGTACTCTCATTACCTTAAAACTATACTCCGACACCAAATTTCTTTTAAGTGGGTGAAGTTAAATGTTTAAAATCATGCATGTAAAACACAGGCTCTATTTTCAGAAATTTTGAATACTTTCTAATATTTTTTATTCCTATATAAGGTAAGTATTAGAGATAAAGTCTTTTTGAACATCTTGCAGAGGAATATTTTTAATTTTATCCAAAACTTTTGTTGAATTATAGCTGAAAACAGAAAACAAATATGCTGTTGTTCCTTATCCTATTTGATCGACCGGAACATTTCGATCAAGTCCGTGAACCCATGAGCTTTCAAACAACGGAGAAATATAGCAAGACTTGACAGTAGCTGACATTTCAGGCAACCAATACAAGCCAAGATGTGGGCAGGAGTAACTTGGATCCAATTTCAATTCGGACAAGGAGGATAAACTTTAAGACCCGTTACATGCCGCTTAGCTCGAGTATGTCCACTGCGAAGCCAAGTAAGAATCGTTTCATCTTGCCTTCTGCTTTTCCCTGTTAAAGCAGCGCCAAGAACGGTTTCCTTCATACCACTCATGTGCAGGGTCTTGCCTCGAAGAGAAACTGATATCTTGTTTTACCCGGGTAGCAATTTCTGAAAAGAAATTTAGTCACCATGTGTAGAATCCTTATGGCTGCTCTCACGGGCCAAACCATCTGCAATCTCATTTCCGCAGACATTCACGTGTGATGTACCCACTGAAAAAAGATCTTGACATTGTGGCACTCATACCTTTTAAAAGCTGGACAATACTCTTTGTAACTATGCCACTATTCATCCACCATTCAGACACATGCTGAATAGAGCTTCGACTATAACTCAATGTAAAAACAAATATAATTACATATTTAAATGTTGGTTTCCTTATGAAGCCTGTTTGCGATAACCAGAATTTAATTCCGGAATTAAATCTTCTTGAAAGTTTGAATATATCATGTAAATAATACTTGTTATTCCTATTTTGAAAAGTATTTATCTCATTTTCATTTTAAATTTATTCTTACGCTAATGGAAATCCTCAAACTAATTGAATGAAAATTCCAAAGAAAATCACATTAAAAGTAAATGGCAGCTTCCGCTTCAACTGATTTGATGAAATTTGTAGGATACAAGCAGTTTTAAATTAAACAAACACGCAAGAATATGCCGCTTACACAGAGGGTTTTTTTTCTCTTCCCTTTTAAAAAGGATGGTAATTTTTCCACCTCGCTGTTTACGATTTATGCAAATGATTAGAATAATGTTCTACAAAATTATTTATATTCTTCAAATAAAAATGAATAAAGGTTGTGTGGAGACCCAGATATAAAATAAAATTTTCAATATAACTTAAACTATTATCATTATTTAGGTCAAGATTTAATTTGAATTCTTCAATAGAGGAAACGTGATTTTTTTAGAAAGAAAAATATTCTATTGCTTAATTTCTATTTAAATTTTGAACACCTGAAATCCTAAGAACAGTTTAAATTATTGTGTTCAACAATATTTATTAATACATTAATTTATTTAAGTACACGCTTCAAGAAACACTGTCTTTCCAATCCTTTGTAAATCACATTATAAAAGCATTACTTTCAGTCGCTGGAGCCAATTAATTTATTTTTGAAAAAAAGTAAAATTTCATTTACAAACTGTGAATTATATATAAGTAATGATATATTATTAAGTTACACTCAACGTATTAAAATAAAAAAGCCGCTTAGTTTTAATTTTAAGTAATGTGTCCATCATAAAATTAATTTTGAATCAATTTCAATAATCGGTTTGTATGTAAATGACAATAGCCCAAAGAATATGAAATACATGCATCATTGAAAATCGGAAAGAGATGATTGCTGTAACAAAAAAGAATTTTTTTCTTTCAAATAGGGCTGAAGTTTGGTTATTACCATTGCAGACCTAGTACCAGGTGATTATAATTAAAGTTACACTATTCAGAGGCCTGTAGTACCTGTTCTGGCAATCTGATTTTGATGAAACTTCGAATATATATTATATGAACCATGGGGAAAAGGTTTTTGCAGTAAAAGAAATTGGTACAAATTTTGACCACCAGCTAGCATTTATCGAATCGAAGTGATTGATCAGTGTCACGCGAGATGGAGATTCCGTGGTCGACAGTACGAAAAATTCTGCGATACATTCTGAAAATGGTATCCGTATAAGATCTACGTGATGCAAACGCTGAAACCTCAAGATCAGAAAACACGTCTTGAATTTGCTTCCTGATTTTTGGCGAGAATGGAAGTTGATAATGCGTGGCCTCGGAAAATTTTATGGTCAGCTGAGGTACACTCTTATTTAGATGGAGCTGTGAATACTTAATATTACCTTAATATTAGCTGTGAATACTTAGTACACTATATATATATATATATATATATATATATATATATATATATATATATATATATATACACTGGTGTGCAAAAATTAAGGACGAAGTCGAAAATTAGCATATCAGCTGAATGAAGAGGCATATCATCGGACAGAAAGACCAATCAGGAGATTAAGTAAGGTGATGTACGGTAGCACATGCGCAGATATGCAGGTAGACGTAATGGGGGAGTGTCTGAGTAGTATAAAGCATGTTGTCGGTGTAAGATCAGTATTTCTGGCAAAGAGATTGCACGCCGTATAGCAGTTAAAATCACACCGAGTTGCTGCCTCAGCGAGAAATGGCGAATAATCAATCTGTTAGACGACATCTGGATGCTTTTACCCGAGGTCGAATCATTGGGAAGTTGGAGGAAGGCCGCAGTGTGACAAGTGTGGCTGCAGAGTTCGGAATTGCTCACAGCATCGTTTCACGTTTTTGGAGACTATTTCAAACTACAGGAACAGCTATCCGGGGGTTCAGTAGGGGTCGTCCACGAGGAACCACACCCGCAGATGATCGGTACATTGTCTTACAGGCCAGAAGAAACAGGCGGCAGACAGCGGGAGAAATCGCTAGACACACGACACAGGCGACTGGACGACCGTTATCGCGTTTTACGGTGTCCAGAAGAATGCACGGTGGTGGTCTGTTTGCACGACGCCCTTTACGTGTGTACCTTTAACGCCTGCCCATCGGAGAAGGCGCTTTCTGTGGTGCCGGGAACACCGGAATTGGAGAGACAATGAATGGGGACGAGTACTCTTTACAGATGAGAGCAGATTCAGTTTGAGTAGCGATTCTCATCGCATCTGGAGATAGCGGGGAAGCCGCAATCATCCCTAGAACATCATTGAAAGGGACAGGTATGGAGGTCGCGGTGTTCTCGTTTGGGGAGGCATCATGCTTGGTAGTCGTACAGACCTTTACATCTTCGACGCAGGTTCAGTCAACGGGACCCGTTATTGTAACGAGATTCTTCTTCCATATGTGCGTCTTTTTAGAGGCGCTATGGGTCTGCAGTTCCTTTTTGTGAACGACAATGCACCATGTCATCGCACAGTAGCTGCCGAACAGCTCTCAGAGAGTGAGGATATTGAACGTATGGATTGGCCGGCACGATCTCCGGATCTCAATCCCATCGAGCATGTATGGGATTTTCTAGGCAGACGCTTGGAAGCTCGTACCTTACTACCAGTAACGATTCAGGAGCTTCGATTGGCGCTGCAAGACGAATGGGCAGCAATACCTCAGCAACTCATTGACACCCTCATTCTCAGCATGGGCAGACGCTGTGAAACCTGCCTAGTAGTCAGGGGAGATCATATCCCCTACTAAAGACCGGATGTTTCTTGCTGGGCACCCATCACAGGGATGTTTCCGCCTTCAGTCGCATTGCGCTCCGTGCTACTTTTTCAATCAAGCTTCTTTTTATCCCTCTGATTTCTCTTTTAGTAAGTGTTGCTTACATATTACACATGTCCTTACGTATTGGGGATCTTACGGTATTAAATGTGTTGATCTGGAAAGCTTTTGTACAAAGTGATATTGAAAAAACCGTCTCGTCCTTAATTTTTGCACACCAGTGTATATATATATGTAATGTATATATATATATATATATATATATATATATATATATATATATATATGGCGTACTTCCTCTCCAAATATCCTGTATCAACAACCACTGCGTTCTGATTACGTGACTGCTTGGTGTAAATTTACTGCTGAGTTTATCCTCGGACATTTTTTTCTTTGAAACTCTCACTCTACAAGGTCCTAAGAGACGTCACGAGTCCACGGTACAGTGAACTTCTTCAAGAACAGGTAATTCCTGATTTACAAGAACGACAACGTTTGCAAACCACTATCTTTATGCAAGAAGGAGGAACTCTCCTTACATTGGGCATCACGTCAAAGCATTGATCAGTGGTAACTTTGGCGATAATCGTATAATATCCTGACATTTTCCGGATGCATCACCTTCTTGTCCACCCGACTTATATCCCTGTAATTTCTGGTTGTGGGGATATCTAAAAGACTGTGTTTATAGTGGAGGAATTAGGATTTTATCTCATTTGAAAGCGAGCATTATACCCCATGTGGCTGAAATTCCTCGTAAATGCTTCGCGCTACCATTAAAAACGCTATAATGCGCTTTCAAGACGTTATTGATGTCAATGGAGAACATATTGATCATATTCTGTAATTGAATATATTTTAACGATTCTAACACATCATTTGGGCACTACATTTCCTCCTGGTGGTCAAAGTTTGAACTATTTCTTTATTGCAGAAACCTTTTCCCCATGGTCCATATGGCACATATTCTAAGTTTCGTGAAAATCTGATAAGCAGAACGCTGTCTACAGGCCTCTGAATAATATAATTTAAATTATAACCATCTGGTACATTCCCCGGGAGCTGATACTCCTTTTTTTTATTGCGGCATTTATAAGTGGAGCTAATCACTACAATGCAATTTTGACGCCCAGTTTCCCTCCCAGAAAAAGGCGCCTGAGCTCTTAAGATACGAAATTGTACCAAGAATTTAATTTTGATGAGAGCACTGAAATTAAACAGGCAATCTACGGATCATTAACATGTCGCATAATCGTACGACGTGAACACTATTGATTTTTTGCAGCATGAAAGTCCATCGACCAGGGCCGGAGTCAAACACGTAAACTTGGGTGTACTAGGCCAGTGTATAACATCAACTATGCCCCCCCAGCTGGCATTAAGAAAAATTAAAGTTACATATTCCTTTTTTCTGTATTCTCAACCTTTTGTGTGTGTGAGGGGGTGTCATAAACTGATTGCAGGAAGTTGTTTAATATATTTGTAATTATTTAAAAAGGAAATAAAAACGTGTTATCCTTTATTCTTGGAATAATTAAGTACCCTGTATAAGTTTGCTTAATTATATTCAAAAGATTCTGTAATTTATTAAATATTTGAATTTAATTTTTGGTAAGATTCTTCTAACACTTTTTAGTAGCTAAAAGAAAAATTCCCCTGCATCTAATCAAATTGCAAATTTTTTTCTTTAATAAATCATTCTAGTTATTTTTTCTGCCTCTTTCATATGTAAAATATTATGGCAGAAAAGAAGGGAAAATAAGCCTAAATTTCATTTTACTCAGAATAATGCTTCCTTTTGTGAAAATAGTATCCATTATGGGAGACTTTAGGAAAATATATTCTTGAAATATTTTTTTCTCTTTTTATAAACTTTCCTGAGATTTTCTTGCGTTTTTACAAAATTGTGTTTTATTTTGTAATTTATTATCCTTCGAATATAGAAAACAGCCACCAAAATTGTAACTTTTTTAATAATATTAAAATACTTTGAGGTCATGAGACAGAAATATTTGGAAAATATTAGCTTACATCAATACAATATCAAACATCTCTTCAGAATAAAAAAAAATTTCCTCTTCATTTTTCTTCTTTTTTAAAAATATTTGAACAAAAATGAACCATTTTGCTGTATCAAAAAATTAATCAAATATCAAAGACTTCAGTAGACTGGATTCTTTCTTATATACATTTGTTTTATTGAAAACATTTATAATTGCACGTGCACCCCACAGATTATCACACGGGTCTTACTGAAGTATGATACACACATTACAAAAAAAAAAAAAGAAAAAAATTTAAATTATGAATGATTACAAATATTTACAATAAATTTACAGAACACTTATAGTGGAAAGTAGTAGATGAAAACTCGAAAATCAATTTACATTAATGCTCTTGAGATCCAGGATCATTCTTTCTTTAATAAACTTGAAACACAGATGTAGCACGTGCATGTGTGCGTGCGTGTGTGTGTGGGGGGGCTACGTTTTCTCCTCGCCACCAATACTACAATCAAAGGAAGATGAGGAAACCAAATTAAATTTGTTCAAATTTTCTTTTAAAGTTTACCCTGACCAATAAAAAATACATTTATATATTTGATTGTTTATTTATAAATATTTCGATATTCCCACACATTGATCATGTTTTCTAAATTAAAAACGCTTACGACAGAATTCTTTTCTTCTTAGTTACAAATTTTTCATAAGGTAAATATTTGTCTTTTTACATGCTTCTTGCATTGGTTTTTTTTATTCATCGCCCCATATACATTTTACGATTTCTACTTTAAATTCAAGTAAATAAAAATTATAAAATTTGTGCATTAGTTGCTATGTAATATGTAAAATAAATTTAAAATAATAAAAAATACAAAATTTCATTTTAAGTTATTAATTTAATTAAAAATAAATAAAAGTCAATGCAAGAAAAACTTTGAAAATCGCTCAGAATTTTAAAATAAACAAATAAAGGGAGGTGGGAATGGGAATTATTCGATTATTTTTCACAGAAACAAATATGTTGGCATTGATTATTATTCAGGAATCAGTATTTGTACTTTTAAATGTAACAATAATGAAATATTTCATGATTTTTTTTACAAATCTGTATTTAAAGAAATACTTTTTTATTCAAATAAATTAAAATCAACTAATTTCTTATTTCCTAACTCCCAACGATAATAAAATCTAAAAAATTTTAAATCAATTTTAAATTTGAAAAAAAATTCAAATCGAAAATGAGATGGAGTTTTTTATCTTCTTTTTAAATATTACATTAGTTTCAACATATACATTGCATTCAAAATAAATAAACTAAACAGAAGACAATCACATAAACCACACAATATCACATAATACCAACATTTTAAACATATCTAAAATAATATTGAAAAGAATAATTCAGGTTTTTTAAACTTTTTAAATAGTTTCAGTTAAAATTACTGCGAAAAGTATGTAAACGCTTTACTTACTAAAATTATACTTTAACTCAAATTTTCCAATAAATAAGAAAAAATATTTTTAAATATTCACTACAAAAAAATTCAACTTAAGAAATAATCTCTTAGTATTGAAACTATTAGGAAAAAGAAAATATATTTCATTTTAATATTGAAAATCATTTTATACACATATGTTGAGCCATATGAACAACTTTTTACTTTTCCATCAGGAATCCCCTAACAATTACTAGAGAATACAGAATTCAGTGAAAGAGTACCTAAATCAAAATTAATTCAATTATTCTAACCCTTCTTTCCCCAAAATGAGCCTTTCTCTGTCCATTTTATTTACGTTCACTCCGCATTCCGAGGCGTTAACTTTAATTCTACATAGATAAGCACATTTCTAGACCTCATATTTAAACGACATGCACACCGGCAAGTGTAGTTATTAGTTGAAGATAATTTGTACCCAAGCACAAGACTTCGTTTCCAGAAGAGTAAATTGCTTTTTAATATGTCTGGCAACACTTTCTTCCCCAGAATTCACTTAACTCCGCTGAATATGCTGATGAACTTTGCCGTAACTTTTATATATATATATATTATATATATATATATATATATATATATATATATATATATATATATATATATATATATATATAAAAGGTTGCTTTCTAATTATTACAAACTAATTGAAGTCCGTGATTATAGAAAAATGTATTACAGAAATTAACTGAAAATATTTTTCCTCGTTTCATTGTAGTAAGAAAGTTGAGACTAAGAAAGTTAAGAAACTAAGAGAGATGGTGCATGTTGCTATATGAAAGACATTTCTTAATATAAGATTGTATTATCGTTTGGTGTGTTGCATATATTTCCAAAAAATATTATTTGATTCTGAAGTTTTGCAATATATCTTTTTAGCACAATCATCTGATTGTAGATTTTTTTTAAGCACACAAGTATTATAAAAAAAGACTTAAGTCAATTCCTACTTAGGTCAACAAAGAAAATTTTTATTTTAGTTACTTTTTATCAAATAATTATAATTAATATAAAAAAGTATATACATATGACAGAATCACAATATTAAATGGCAATAAATTTTTATTAATTATCATTAAAATATGATATTTTTACCCAAAGAAATCGTGTATATAAAATTTCAGTTCAACTAAATGTTTTAAAACGTGAGAAAAAAAATCTTTTAAAGTTTCGACCCAAGTCTCTAAAAATGAAGCCAGCATGAGTGTATCTGTAATTCTTTAAGTAATTAGTTTCCGTCAAAATTAATTTTAATTAATTATAATCAAATTATCATATTGTCACCCCCAAACAATCTCTCGTGTATAGAATATTTCAGCTTAAATGAATGCTTTAAGATGTGAGAAAAACACCTTTTAAAGTTTTGACACAAGTCACCAAAAATGATGCCAACGTGGCTGTATCTGTAATTATTTTAATAATTAGTTTTAATCAATTTATTAATTTATTAAGAATAATTAAATCACTGTATTGCCATCTAAAATAATCTTGTGCATAAAATTTCAGCTCAAATGAGCGCTTTAAAAACTATTTTTTTAACGACTTAAAATTTGAACAATATATAGGAAGATTGTGAACTAATAGTAGTAATTGAAAAAAGACTTCTTCTCATTGCAAATGGTAACAATTTTAGTTTAGTTTTAGATAATCATTTTGATTAAATTGCAAAAATTTAATTGTAATAAATATAGTTAAAATTATATTTTAAATAAATAATAGTTAAAATTATATTTTAAACAAATAATAGTTAAAATTCTATTTTAAATAAATAAAATTAAAATTCTATTCTTTTATAGGAAGAATGCTAATGAATAGCTAGCGGTTAGTCCTTTTTGCACTAAAAGTTAAATGAGAAAATCTACTAGTTGATTTATAACTTAAGGGGACATGGTACAATTTAGGCAAAAATTTTTAATTTAAGGATTTTTAAAATTTTTTTGGTTGCCTCCTATGTATGTATACTATGTTAAACAGACTTTGTGCTCAAAATTTCATAAAAAGTTATTCATGCAATTTTTTAAGGAAAAAACTTAGAATTTGTGATTTTAAAATGCTACCCCTCCGACAAAAATTTACGTACATGCATTAAATTTGATTTACAAGTACGTCAAACTATGTATAGTAAAAATTGGAATGGGTTTTGCGTTAACGTGATTGGTACTCATACAATACTTCTTTTTTATGAATGTTTATTGAAAATTCCTTAAAAAATGTATAAATTCTGAGTTCAATTACTTTTAAAAAAGTAAATGTTGCTTTGATTCAAAAATGCATACCAACTTTTGTTACATGTGCTATTAGCAATAGGTAAAAAAAATTTCAAAGCATTAGGTGCAATAGAAATAAGCCTTAGCATTTTAAATGAAGACAAACTAGTAATTTTATCTTTCTGGAGTAAGTCAGTTTAAAGTTTTGATTTGCCATAGAGATGTGAATAAAAACGAACGTAAAAGCTATCACCATTCTGTGGTTTTTAAGTTTAGAGCTTTCAAATTTTGGGAGGTTATAGAAAGTATATAAAAAATAATTTAGCCTAAAAAAATTAAATTTGATATTTTGACCGATTTTGGTCAATTGAATCGTACTGTGTGCGCTTAATGCATAACTAGAAATATATGAATTACTTCCATACGTTTGTTTCTGAATATTGAACAAAAAACTATGCAGAGACGATTCAAATATTTTGATCAGGCTTCATGGATATTATAAATCTGATAATCTAATATTTTTGTTCACAGGAAATTTTACAAAAGTAGAATGATTTCTATATAAAAATATATCAAAATGTATAACATTTATGAAACATATACCTTCTTTCATGAAATAAGACGGATAATCTTATAAATATTTTAAAGATCCTGTTTCTTTTAAAGAAAATACCAAAAATATTAAGTTTCTATAATAGAAATGAAAATATCAAATGATTTTTAAGCGATCAGTTCCAAATTTTTAAAGATTCAAAAATTTCAATCCTGACAACTATGCACTTATTCGAAGTTAATCAAAACTATTTCTTTTTGTTGGATTTAATAAGTGTGTTGTATTGATTTTGTACTATCACTTTGGAAGTGAAAATAAACAATAATGTTTTAACTCAATTAAAATTAGTTATTGAAACACTTCATATGTTTTCAATATCCTTAATTCAATTTTAAATATTCAAAACTATTAAGTATTCTAACCGAAGTATACGAAATTAAATAATTTACTTCTCTTCTATTTCCTTTTGTTATTTTGAGAAATTCATTTCTTATTATCATGATAATAAATCAAGCAAATTGAAAAAAAAAAGTTCTCTTATAATAATTTGAACAGTAAGTAGGTACTTCAACATGTATATCAAAA
>BMAU01016172.1:90000-144121 GCA_019973935.1 Trichonephila clavipes
TACCTAGTTATTCTATGAAATAACTAATGTTAGACCGTTAAAGGGAAAAATAAATAATTTCAGAGTTATTTTATAAATTTAATTGATCATAAATAGCTAAAATATCTGGAAAAATACATTTTATCCTTGTTGCGGAGGATTAATTGATTAATAATACGGAAAAGCGGATGATATAAGTTGTGTGTTATTGTTCATATCGTTAACATCAGTTAAACAGAAATGAAAAAAAGAATATGTTGCAGAAATATAGTTATATTTAAATATTATCCAGAAAATACATGCGGGAAAGAAAAACTGTTGCTTCATAAAAGCATTGTGTAAATTTTTTCAAATAAAAATTTAAGAGAGCATTAAATTAAATTTTATGAAATACCTTTTCGTTATTTATTAGAAAAAGGATTGCTGTGGTGAAAATTTGAATTGTGGTTCAAAACTGACTAAACGCAGCTAGAACCATTTCAAAGAACTTTCGAGAACCGTATTTCATACCTTAACGATCAAATAATCATTATTCTATAGAATACCTAGGTAAATCGTAGAATTCAATAATTTCATATACTTTAACTGGCTTGTCTATAATTAATGTTATTCTATGAAATAACGAATTTCACATTTTAACGGTAGCACATGTAGACAGAGAAATCTTCTATTTCTTAATATCTCTTTTCCAATAAATTATAATTCTTCTCTATTTCAAAAACATTAGTTTTATAAAGAGAAAGCAACACTATTTGAGAATTATTTACATTTGAATTCCTAAAACCAAATCTGTTTCTATGTTTCTGCTATAGTTTAAAACACTGGAATATATTATATAGCTAATATCATTTTTCCGTCGTAATAAATTGGATTCCTCAAGTAAATTGTATTCGTTTCGTTACTTTAATCTCTGGGGACACATCCTCTCTTACGCAGTTCAAAAAGCAATTCTGTGTCAACCGTTCCCACCCGAAACTGGTAACGGAAGATGCTGTCACGCCTCACCACACCCAAGTGTATCCAACAACAGATCAAGTTTCAAATATTTACTTCCTCCAAACGAAATATGGAATGGTGTCTTGTCACATTTTTCACCGGACATTCAACTTGGAGTTTAATGTTACAGAAAGAAAAATTTCATCGTTGAATATTTTCTGTCAAATCCCATTTCTAAATCAGATGCGATTCGACATAAATGATATTTTTCATCTGTTCGTTTTTGATTTATTTGGATTATTATTCGCATGTCAAATAGAATGTTTCGATTTAGGTATGGAATGGTAGCGCACATATGGAATTGTAACCTGTACAGTTTATCACAATTTTCTATTCAAAAAAATAAAACTTGACAGACTTTCAACCTCGTTCTGTAATCCAGTGTTTATCAAACTGTGGGGCGTAATAAGCCTAGAAGGGGGCGTGGGGCATATCGAAAAGTCGAAAACAAAAGTTATTTTAAAAAATTATTAATTTTCTGAAAGGAAGCAAAACAAAATACATTCTGGTATCGTAAAATATAAAATGCGTATTTATACTGATATAATAAAATATACTTATAAATGTATCAGTGCTGCATAATATAATTGTTAATTAATCTAAAGATATTAAGTTAAGAATAAGTTTAACCTTTACCAGGGACACCATTAGCTTGTCACGTATAATATTACATACAAAATTTAATACTTATCTTGACAATTTGTTGGCTTTTAATTAAAGTCGTAATGTAGCTTAAGCCTCAAAGTACACTATTATTGAAATCAATACATAGTTATTGTATGGAGGAGGCGTGAGGAAAATTATAATTGGAAATTGGGTCGCAAATATTGAAATTCTGAGAAGCACTGCTGTAATCTATTAAACAGTATGCATTGCTTTGAACTCTAATCGAAAGGTATTGTAATACAAAGGGATTATAATTTGTTCTACTTTCAAAAAGCTTTAAGAAAAGAACTACTGGTCAGAATGACTTCAAATTTGAACTTAATACACCGTTAATTCCAGCATGTAATGTGCCCTTTTAACACAAAAAACTTACAGGGGCGCGTTATACGCCGGGTATAAAAAGAATAACTTCAAAAATAAAAAAAAAGAGATGAGCATGAAAGAAATTAGACTTAAACATAAATAGGAATATTGTTTATTTAAAAGAAAAGACATAACTAATAAACTTAAGAGATTGTAGTTCTAGAAGTATACTATTTTTTCAAAAGTTTAAATAATACCTTCGAATAAATGACTTAAAAACAATATAGCATTTGTCATGATCCGTCGGACGCGGGTGTGAGAGGGTTCGAGGAAGAAACAGACATGATCTAAAATTGACTACTTTTATTCAACTTCGAGCACTTATGAGAATGCACTCTGATCACGAAGTCCGAGGAGCAATAAGAATTATTAATCCTATTAAATATATGGAAGCACTTACCTGGGTTATGATCTTGTACGATTCTGCTTCCTACGTGCTAACTCGTCAGCCGGTAAAGTGGACGTTTTCCACAGTTCTATGTATCCTTCCTTTAGATTTAAGGCTACATGGTACCCTTTTTCAAAAAAAATTTTGGAGACAGTTACAGTAAAAATAATTAATGTTTTATATGTAGATTATATTATTAAGCTGATTCTGTAAGCAAAAAGTCAGTTTGACCAGCCATTATTTTACAATTTTAAAAAATTAGGAATTTTGAAGTTTTTTCAAACTCTTATAAAATACTCAATTTTTAATTTTTTTTAGTAAATTTAAATTATTTATGATTCTTTGATTATTACAAACAATATTTAGTATGGATTTGAAAATCTATTCCCTTGTTGATTTTTAATAATTATTTTTCTAGAAAAACCTGGAAAAAACGCGAAAACTTTTAAAATATCAAATTTAGCATTTTTTAGAAAAATAACTAGAGTTCTCAGCCCTAAATCCATACTAACTTTTATAGAACATACATTTGGGAGTATATACAAAAATACAAGGCTCTATCTTGAACAGGAAAAAAGCCTTAGGGATTAGAAAACACTTATACCTTCAAAATTAAAAGTCTGAGAAAAACGCATTTAAAGTTTGTAAAGTCGTAAAACAAAAAAATATAATGCCCGTAAAACTCTAATTTTTTAATATGTTATTTTCCAATGTATGTTCTACATTAAAATAATATTTTTATTAAATATGACTGAAAATTATATTTTTTATTCAAAATATATTTTTGCATAATGTTGATAGCATTTGTTAAGACACCAGTTTATTCAGCTTTATCTTAACCTAATAGTTCACAAAAGTTTTGAAACACGAAGCATTTATGTACAAAATAATAATGATACTAACTTAAGCTAAAAATAGTCAGGTTTGCTCATAAAATTTAATTTTTTTCATTTTTAAATTGGGCAGGTGAGGAAGTTTTAGCTCTTGTCGTACAACTTTAAAATACTTAAATATAGTACTACAATATGTTTAGTATAATGTAGTTTGGTACACCAAGGAAGTTTGAACTAGAAATATAACTTATAATATAAGTTAGAAGTGGGTTTATCCGTGTTTTACGACAACAGAGGGGAGAAATTTTGAGAAAAAAACGCCGATAATTAATTCAATTGGTTGTAATTCTGAAAATAATGTGAATTTTTCGAAAATCATAGAGTTCAAAAATCATAGTTTTCAGAGTTACAACCAATTGAAATAATTATCGGCGTTTTTTTCTCAAAATTTCTCCCCTCTGTTGTCATAAAACATGGATAAATCCACTTCTAAGTTATATATTTCAAAAATTCCGGTTGAACCTCTGTAGAGAAGTCTGAGCTATATATACAGGCAAAATATTATTATAATAGAAACATTTCTTACAAAAGGAGAAAATTTTGAAAAAAGGTTATTCTAAGTTAATTTTTAGCCAAAATATTGTATTTAAATATTTTTTTGTCAAAATGTCCTTAAAACAATTTTATACATGTATTCTAATCTAAGCGACACTAAATATCATGAACGTTATCCATTTATGCGCTTTTTTATAATCACGGTTCCGAACGTAGTCGGATACCTTAATTAATTCATGAACAGTTAAATAATATTTCATTAAAAATAAGGAAAGAAAACTCTCATCACACACAGACATGGATGATCAAATATTCAAATTCCAATTACAATCTCGCCTCAAAAACAGGATGAGTACAAATACGGGACCCCATTTTAAAAAATCAGATTTTCGAAACTACTGCACATGTTATAATAAGTGATACGCAAATGTAAGGAAAAATATACAGTCGGACCTCCATATAACGAAGTCGCAAAATGGCGGAAAAATGTTCGTTAATTGGAAAATTCATTATATAGAGGTTCATCTTGTGTAATATGCTTTATAAGCAACATAAAACAAATTTTAAATTCCTAAGCACTACATATTAAGAAAAATAATTATTCGCACCTTATTTTAAATTAATATATATATTTATTTTATATATCTTACAGGGCCGCGGTTGCCTAGTGGTCAAGGTATCGGATCATGGCAGGCATGTCACGAGTTCGAGCCCAGTACCACTAAAGACCCACCGTGTAGGGCACCGATGCACGTTAAATCTGTCGAGAGCTGAAACGTCCTCTCATTGGTGTGGTGTAATAGTTAGGAGAGGGGGTGCCACCTCATGTGCCGTCCTCTTCACTTAACCATGGTTCAAAATTAGGTGGTCCGTCGCCAAAAGCCCTTGTGTAGCTGAACAGTGCGACGTTAATCTTCACTCACCCACTTTACGTATCTTACCTATCAAAAAAAAGAAAGAAAGAAAGAAAGAAAAACTGCAAAGAAAATCAAGAAAAAAGAATGTCGAAGAAAATTCACTATATTTTCAATATTAAAAAAATAATTTTAATCTAAAATTAATGAATTTTTTAAGGACCTTTTATAATTTAAAGCATACTCAAGTAATATTAAACATACCTTATTTTATAATTAGAACCAGGGGACACGGTACAACTCCACTGAAGGTGAAAGAGGACATCGAAAATGTTTCTAGTGAGTTGGGCAGTGGAGGTTAAAGGTTGGACTTCTTGGATGAAACGGTGGCCGCCGTAGCCGAGTTGTCAAAGTATCGGATCGTGGCTGGCCTTGTCACGAGTTTGAGCTCAGTACCACTAAAGAACCGCCGTGTAGGGGAGCGATGCACGTTAAATCTGTCGAGAGCCCAAACATCCTTCCGTTGGTGTGGTGTGGTAGTTAGGAGAGGGGGTGCCAGCTCAGGTGTCGTCTACGTCACTTGATCATCGTTCAAAATTACGTAGTCCGTCGCCAAAAGCCCTCGTGTAGCTGACCAGTGCGACGTTAAAATTCACTCTTGGACGATACGACCAGAACTCTAGGATCTAATAAAACAAGTTCAAGCTTTATGAGACCACCATAAAATATATTAAAGAGAGAATACCTTGAAATTTTTTCAGAGATACTTTTAAGAAAGGGAAAACAAAAATTAAATCACAAAAGAAAAAATTCGTTATATAGGAAATGTACTTCGCTATAGAGAGGTTATTTTACGAAGAAAATCGTGAAATGTTCAAGGTTCCAGGTAAAAGTTCGCTGTATAGAAAAATTTTCAATATAGAGGTTCGACTGTACCAAGTTTTTTTCCCCACTAGGGATCATATAAAGCCTATTCACGATCGTTGTGATTGAAATCCAAACATTGCGAAAATGACAGAGAAGAGTTTTTGCTTATTAGAGTACGCACGGATTTTTTTTCAGTTGTTTCGGTACAGCGCGCATTTACAAATCCCTACAAAACAGAAGCAACATTCAACAAGAGTATTGTGCGATGGTACCATCAATTTAAGAAAACAAGTTGTTTGTGAAAAAAATAATAGTAGCAGTCGGCCAAGCGTCTCGGAAAAAACAATGGAAAGGGTGAGGCAGAGTTTTTTTCGAGTTCCACGGAAGTCTGCGAGAGTTGCCACCTGTGAACTTCGAATGCCCCAGAAAACAGTAAGGAAATTGTTGTGAAAAAAAATGAAATTTCAAGTCGTATCATTTGCAATTAATGCAACAAATAACAGAGGACGACAAATAAGTTTTTGTGCATCGTTACGAATCGTTGATAGAGTGATGCTACAAAACGTACATATAGAATGAACTTGATTACAGATTGGACGTTATGTGGTCTAACAAAAGAGTCACACATCGAACCTTTATTACAGAAAAAAACTCAGTAAATTTGTCTTAACATTCATGAAGTAGCGCGCACAGGAATTTTTCAAATGGGGTGGGAGAGGGTCCAGGGTTGAAAGTCCACCATTCTTGTGTATCCTGCTCCTTTTGATTTTGTCGATTTACGGGAACTAAAAACAGTAAAAAACGAATTATTGAAAAAATAATTAGCATTAATAAAATTAATCATTAACAACAAATATTTAATTAAATTTTATGTACTATATACTTAGAATTATAATCAATCGGAAAAAAATCAAGGGCTTTGGGGGGGCGGACCCCTAGGGCACCTCCCTTGTGTGTGCCACTGCATTCATGTATCACTTATTGTAATATGTGCGTTGTTTCAATAATAGGCTTTTTTAAAATGGGTTCCATCATTTATACTCACCCTGAATAAAATATGCGCAGCTGCAAATAGGGAAATAAAGCAACATATTAAATCATTGAACATTCTCCCACACTTGTTGAGATTCAATTTGGTTACAAAGTACGAGAATCAGTTTAGTAATTAATTGTGTTAAAATACCATAAGCAGCTTCTACAGATGCAACCGAAATTTTTTTAATATACTTTCAATCTCTTTAGTAGGTTTTAATGGTTTTGGCTTTGTAGCCTGGCATGGCTATAGTAGTTTTGGCTTTAATCGGAGGTAGATCTTCCTCAACTTTTATTACCTTGATGGTATCATTGTAAAGATACCAGAAAGAAAATAAAAGTAGCTCTTCATAGTAATCCTTTACTCTTCTCTTCGTTTCTTATTTTTATTGCCTTTCCTCCTATTTCAGCAACTAACATTGTAATTTGATTAGTCACCTTCTTCAATGAGTGCTTTTGAAGCACATCTAAGCTCATCTCTTTTCTACTATATTATCTTCAGAACTATTATCTGAGGATAAAACTGGTGACATGTCAAAAAATCTTTTATTTTCCCTTAATAAATTGGGACATCCCTCACAGATGTATCATCAGAAATTTTTGCATGCTTTATTTCCAAGATATGCAGTAAATTTCCTGCCATCTCCACTATTTCATTATTTTTTTTAGAAGTATATATTTACTCCGCAACCTCTCTAGAATTCTGTATTCATGACAGTCAAATTTTATTTAATAGTTCAAAAAACTATCCGATACTTGATAACTTGATGGCAATCGGAAACATCAAGTAATCAAAGGCTAAGCATAACTAGAATGTTTCATGGTATAAAGTTCTTTTAGTGTAAAATTCTAGTGTTTTCACTGTTTTATAAAATGTCTTTTCTTTAATTTTGTGTTTGTAAAAATACTTGATTTGGAATCTATCACCCTCCAATATTTAATGATTAGCGTTAATATTTTTCATGATATTATTCTTCAACACCTGATTTCATTCATTTACAAAAATACATAACTAATTTCCAGTTTGATATAAAAGTAGACAGCAACTTAGTTTACGATATATATACATAATATAATGTGTGTGTGTGTAATGTACTCATCATATAATTTATGTATAACAAATATAATGTCGTCGAAGTAATCAAGTTATACACTGCTGGACAATTGCTAAGGACGGATAACAAATTGCTATGTAGCATAACATTAAGCGAGACATGAGTCCTAGTAGGATAAAATATAGTTGCCACACTGTTCAGACATTAGAATAAAGAATATTTATTATTCTGGAAAGTACAAAAGCTGTGAAACATCTGAAAGAAAAAAAATGTTCATTTGAACTGCGTACGGAGAAATGGAACAATGCATCTAAAAGTCACCAAGCACCTTAAAGAAAGGTATCAGTACGGGATATGTCCACCGTGGAGTGTGACGCAACATTCCACACGTCGTACCATACTTTGCACAACATTATCCAGCTGCTGTTGAGGCAATTTATCCCATTCCTCTGTGAGTGCACGGATGAGGGTGGTCTTGTTTGTCGGAGGATAGTTTCGACCAGCAACTTGCCTCCCCAAAGCATCCCACACATTTTCCATGGGGTTTAGATCTGGAGAACGCGCTGGCCATACGAGACGTTGAATACCCTCGCTGTCTAGACAATCCTGAACAGCGAGTGTTCGATGACATGTTGTGTTGTCGTCCATAAAAACAAATTTACCACCGACAGCACCACGGAAAAGACGAACATGAGGAAGTAGAACTTCATCAATGTATCGTTGGCCCGTCATAGTCCCATTCGCAACCACATGTAGGCGCGTGCGGCCATTGATCATGATGCCGGCCCACACCATGATACTGCATGTCGGATATCGGTTCTTTGGATATTTTCTGGACGATAAGCAGTACCACTCTCGCGCCAGATCAGTTGGCGTCTACAATCCGATGGCAGACTGAACCTACTCTCATCTGAGAATAGTACGCATGCCCAGTCCTGTTCAGACCAATTGTGATGATCACGACACCATTGCAAACGGGCAGTACGGTGCTGTCTGGTCAATGGGACACACACAACAGGTCTGCGTGCGTATAGTCCTCCTCCCCTCAAACGTCTGGCAACAGTTTTTCGGGAGATCTGCTTTCCTGAGGCAGCAAGAAACTGATTTGCCACCTGCTGAGCTGTGGTGTGCCTGTTCCTTTTTGCTGATAGGACGATATATCTGTCTTTTGCAGGCGTCATACTTCTAACACGACCTCTCCCGTGCCGTCTACTACACATTCCAGTAATTTTAAATGACTTCCACAGCCGTGAAAAACGCTGTGAGCGATGTAGAACTCCCTGGCAACATCTGTTATTTCGCCCTTCTTCGATCTTTCCATAATTCGGCCACGCATAAAATCATCTATGTGATGTCGGGAAGACATGCCAAAAATTTTAAGTTCGTCTATTAAATCTTTCCTGTAAAACTTTGACTTGAAACAACAACTGTCCACACGCGTCAAAACCTTTAAAGCTCTTATGAACGCTATCACGTGATGAACAGACAGGGAAAAAAAATTTGCATACTCATACTTCTTACTAATATCCCGCACTTATTCTAATTTTCCACATTTTTCTTCCTTTCATTTTGTGGTTGCTATGGATGATAGTGTTATCCGTCCTTAGCAATTGTCCAGCAGTGTATATGGTCCATAGTAATGAAAATTAACTCTTTTTTGTTGATTATTCTCGGCTTAATTTTGTCGGAAATTATAGCCTTAAAATTGTATTTTATGCAACGGACTCATTTTCTGTACGTCCTTGTTTTAACAACAGAAAAAATGATCCGATAGTGTTTCCCGGAAATTAGAAATTTAGGTTTTCTATCTGAGAATTTAAAAAATTCCAGTCTTTTAACATCTATATATTCCGAGGGTAAAAATTAAACTTTTACTTTTATCGGTAATAGTGAGTTCATAACTCTTATGGTGATTGGAATTTATAACTACATCTACGATGTCTCGAATGTAAGATGCCCCTTGACCTCGAACCCATAAATTACTATTCTATATCATATTTATGTGCGTAAACTCAAACACTAAACACTTTTCACTTAAACGAGTAACTCATTCCTTGCTTAAACCAACAACATTCAAGATGTCTGGTACTCTACAGATGATTTTCAAGTTTTATTGGGATGAAACGAAAAGTTATTCAAGATATAGGTAGATACTTTTAAATGGAAAAATTATTTATTTTTGTGTATGTTTAATCAATAAGTTCCCTATCAGTCATTCCATTCAAATGTCAAATTCCAAGAAATGCTGAAAAGTATTCTATTAAAAGAGAAGACAAGAGAAATAACCTCATCAGGCACGGATGATCAAAAATTTTAGTATACTTAGCAAACGATATCACAAATAAGCGTTACCGAATACTGAGTATAAGAATAAAAGCAAAGCAACGAGCTAAAATATGGAACACTTTTTTTCTAAATTGTTTGTAAACTAAGAATGTAAAATGTGTTCAATGCTTTAATGGTTTATCAAAAAAAATTAATACATGGGCAGGGGGAAGGCTCATATTCGCCGTAGAACATTTCAATTTTGAGGTAGATATATTAGCTGAATTTTCCAAAAATTCATTTCCATAATTTTGGTGGGCGCTTTTAATATCTACCCAACATATGAGCATTAAATCAGTTATGGAAGAGAAGGCGCTAATATATTACGGGAAAAATCGCTAGACAACCAGATTGTTTTCCCCAGTAGAATAATACTTTGTCATCAATTACTCTGAGCTTTAAAACTCAAAATGGTTTCCTACAGAAAGTTTTCGACAGGAAAGAACAACTAGGATTGGTATGGGAGAAGGAAGTACATGGTTGGGGAACAAACCTATCAAGTGAGGTTTCTAAGAGACAAATAGATGACCAAATTCTAAAAGCTGTAGCCTTGCATACTAAACAAGAATTGTACCCAGATAACGAGTGGCTGCACGTCTTTATAGATTGCTCCATGTTGACTTACTGCATCAATGCTGGTGTCTTTTGCATGCTCTTTTCTTTCTTCACTCCTATCGGAAGGTATAAATCAGCCTTTGTTGCAGAGATCTCAGCTATTCAAATCGCTCTTTCACAACTCCAATGCCAATCAGAAAATTTCTCAAGGTCTATCATACTATCAGATTCCAGGGCTGCCCTCCTGGCCATTTCCTCACCTGAAGCTCCTATTTTAAATATTCGTCTGGCGTAATTGGAGGTTGCATAGCAGTGGGTACCAGATACTGTGGACTCAGAGAAATAAAACAGCAGATTCCTTGGCAAAGAAAGTAACCAAAATTGCACACATAACAGATAAACCAATTCCTTTAGGTTAATTAAAAAACCATTTAGGGAGGCTTATTAGAAAAACATAAAAGGGGCAGACAAAAACAAGAAATGGATCGAGGAAATCACAAATATTCTGCCTTAGCTAAGGGACAGACCTGTTGCCACTTTTCGTCTCACTACAGGCCCCGATTGTCTATCCAAACATCTAATGCAAAACATACAAACGCTGTCAAGTCCTCTTTGCTGCGTAACATAAGAAAGGAAATGAACGTGAACCATTTGAGTCACTGCCCTGTGCTGAACGCGGGACACTTTCGGGGGAGATATTTGAGAGCTCGTCACGGGATGAACGATTTATAGACTTACTGTAATTCCTCTTTGTTCTAGTTTTAATGTTTGTATTTCTTGCAATAGCTGTCTTCTAAACTGTAATTAGAAATAAAACTAAATCTGATGAAATAACTTTGAAAGTATGATTTTAATTTAGTGCTTTACTAGTAGACTTATTTTTGTATTTTTAAAACTACCAATGGAAAGCTGGGTCTACGCAGAATTATTGGCAGGAAATAAGTTAACCGATGAAAACTTACATAATTTTTTACAAGTATAAAAGTCATTCAATTAAATACAAAAAAATAACTAAATAAACTTTTATTAAATTAAGTATGTCCTAGTTCTATCCTTGCAAAAATATTCAAAGCAATAACTGATAATAAAAATTTGAAAGGATTTACAGGGATTCTGACTTTCTAAACTAAAGACAAAACACTATTTTCTGTACTTTTTTAAAAAAAAATGTTATAAAATAGTAACGTTTAAACCAATAAAACAGTAAACAGGCATAAAAAAATTGTAAATTATTTTGTTTTTTACATAGTGTTTTATGATTCACTGCAGTCCTCTTATAAAAATGTAAACTGTTAGAGCATCTTGTGCTATTTCAAGTTCCCTTTCACTTAATTTATAATAATTTGTTTCCATTTTATCTATTCTATTACTTTCACAAAACCGCGCTCTTTGCTCAAAATTTCGTTAAATTAAATGCATAATTAAGCTTTTATCAAGTGCATATTCTAGTTTTACTTGTATATATAATGCTCTTTTCAGTTTGAGTAGAGACAGAAGAGAAAAAGAAGGGAAGAAGTTTATGTAATGAATAAGGAGAATAATTGCATTTGTTTTTATACCAGCTGGTATCCATTTAAGCTGGAATAAACAGAATCTGTGTATTCAACAATTTATTTCTTAATCCACTTCACTTCATTTATGTTAAAGATCGATTTCTATTCAGAAATCAATCAAATGAATATCCAACTATATATTTCAAATTCAAATATCTGAAAGGAAATATGCTATTTTGTATATTTAAAAAAAAGTCACTGGGCATTTTAACGAGTTTTTTAATAGATTTTAAAACAGTACCCACGCGAATATATTTTCTTAGAATATGTGTATATTACGTACTCGTATTCTCATTACAATGCACAAGTTACAATATTTGTATTTATTTCATATATCACTTTAGTATATAGGATTTACTAATTACCATGAAAAATATATACATGGCAAAAACCACCGCAAAGAAAATTGCTTTAAAATGTTATTAATATCAGAAATACACTTACATTGACGGGACAAAAAACCAACACTAAGAAAGACTTGCGTTAGATAAACAAAATTTGGTAGGTGTGTTTATGTGCCTGAAGGATAACATCGTTTCAAATTCCTCACTTCAGTGAAGCTAGTAGCGCCTCCCGGTACTTGCAAATCAGAGTTGCTTTAAATGCATGCTGTAAAATTCGTGAGGGTTATTTGTCTGGGAAATTTGACATGTTGAGTTGATGTTAGCCATAAATACCTTTAAGAAGACGAAGAGACCATTATCAACTGCTCATCGAGTTTGAACAAGGTCGTGTAATAGGGCTACGGGAAGGTGGATTTTCTCTCCACAATATTGCAGAAAGGCTAGGCCAGAATGTATCCACTGTGCATGATTGTCGGCGGCTACAGGGCACAACTGAGAGGAAAGATGGCCATGTTCGACGTACGGCTGTGGTACATCATACTGCATCTGCGGGACAAATTCGAGCTGCAGTTGGTATCAAGTTACAAAACGAACTGTTATAAATCGGTTACTTTAAAGACAACTCCGAGCCAAGCACCCTGTAGCATGTATTTCACTGACTCCAAGCTATTGTCGTTTGCGACGCCAGTGGCGTCAAGCCAGAGCTCATTGGAGGACGGAGAGGAGATCTGTCGTTCTTTCTGATGAAAGCAGATTCAGCCTTGGTGCCAGTGATGACCGTGTGTTGGTCAGAAGGAGGCTAGGAGAATGCTTGCAACCAAACTGTCTGCGGCCTAGACACTGAACCTACACCTGTAGTCATAGGCTGGGGAGAAATTTCCTAAGACAGCAGGAGCACTCTCGGGGCTATCCCAAACACACTGACCGCAAATTTGTATATCAGTCTGGTAATTCAACCCATGGTACTGCCCTTTATTAACAGCATTCAAGGGGGAATTTTTCAAAAGGATAACACTCTCCCGCTGTTGTAACGCAACGTACTCTACAAGTGTTGACATGTTACATTGGCCTGTGAGATCATCACCAGATCTGTCCCCAACTGAGCACGTATATGATATTATACGACAACTCCAACACCATCCACTGACCGTCCCAGTATTGACACAAGTACAGCAAGCATTGAATTCCTTACCACAAAATGACATTCGACACCTGTATGACACAATGCATACACACTTGTAGGCTTGTAATCAAAATTCTGGGGTTTACCTGCTATTAATGTAACAGCATTTCCCATTGAAATGCATTTTTTTGAGCTTAAATAACCTGTGATCTTGAAAATTTAATCATTTAAACATGTTAATTAAATAATTGCATTGTCCAAATTTCATTACTCTACAATAGTTTTTTCTTAGTGTTGGTATTTTGTAAATGTAATAAAAAATATGCCCTTCCAAAATACAAAGGAAATGATTTTCCCTATAAGTAATTCAATGGAAAATACCATCCAAAACAGTGAAATCGAAAATGCCAAAATTTCATAAATTAAAACTGTTTAATTCCATTTATCTTCCATTCATTCCATTATTCCATTCATTCATGTATCAAATGATTCTTCGAAATTTATGCGAACTCTTACAGTTGACTAATTAAAAACATAAATTAGTTTCCAGCCAAGAAGTGTCAAAATATGTTTCCCTCTTTTATAAAACTTCATTAAGTTTACTTAATTTTGAAATTCAAATATGGCTCAAGGGAATGAAAAGATTAATATAAATAAGCGAAACTACTTTTTTAAAAATTGAAATGGATAAACATCTCTTTTAAATCATGATTGCTGTTTTAGATTTTGCCACAAAATTTCAAAAATTGCAATTATTTTGAAATTTTAAGGATGTCACATATTTAATTAATCATACATGTAGACATGAGAGATATTATCATAACAAAACATATGAATATTAATATAAAACTATCATGTTATCCTTTATTTGTGGCATATACATATTAAAGGATTAAAGGTTTATTATTCAATTCAATGAACTCTTCGTCGCACTTTCGTTCTTTTATAATAATATACCTAATAGTTTACTCTCTAAAATGGAAATAGTTAATGTGTTTGCATTTATAAAGAAAACTATTTTCATATAGACTTTCTAAAATTTTCTTGAATACTTTTTTCTTTTGCATGATGATTTCAATTTCCTTTATCAACTGTAAGTTTCGTGATTTTCTCTTTTATATAATCTGAAATAATTATTTATTACATTAATAACATTTAAAACTACATTTATCATAAAAATCCCAAAACAACCTAAACTTAAACCTTAAATTTGTTTTCTGTAAACAATTTCAACCAAAATTAGAGCGTGTTCAAACCATTTGTTGAAATTAAGTTTTCCATTTAAAAGATAATTAATTTACTTGCAATTGTCAACAGATGTCATCTTCGACACCTGATCATGACTCAGAATCATAAGACCCATTATCAATAATTTTCATGGCGCTTCTAAATGCAACATGATTAAACAATCAAATCTAAGTTTATCAATCTGTACGTTTTGTGTTAAATTATTTTATTTTGGTAAAGAATGAAAACACGATTCTTTTTGATTAATCTAAATGTTATTCTAGAATTTGCATCGAACCTATGGGATTTTTTTCTAATGGACTACATTTAAGTAACTTAGCCTTTGTAATCTCTTTAGTAGCCGTTTATGGCCGCACCAACTAGTGACAGCCTCACTACGAAATTTGGACGTTTGAATTACAGTAGAACGTCGTTTATGCGAACGTCAATTATCCGGAGCGTCAAGTAACCGAACCATTTTTTTTTTGTCATTTTTTGTCAATTTAGAAGGCGAAAAAGACTACAATGACGACCACAGGGAGGAGATTACCGACTTTGTCCAATTGATCCTAAGATTTCAAGAATCTGATGAAGATACAGAAACTTGGATATCAATCGATGCAGAAGACTCGGTGGATTTCAAATGCTAAATGATGACGAGATTGTGGCTTCCGTGCAAGCAGAATTCGACCCTGTCGATGATGAAACGGACGAAGACGAGGACAACAACAACGAAAGTAGTAAGGGTCCATCAAAGGCTGGCACGTTTTCTGCGTTAGAGACAGCTATGGAATGGTACGAACAACAATCAGAGTGCTGTCCTGCTCAACTACTGCTGCTGCAAGAGACCTTACAGCGAAAAAACGAAGGTGTATAATAGAACAGCGAAAAATAAGTGATTATTTTCCACAATAAAGGTAAAATTGGGACATTTTGCACCTATTTTTCTTTTTTTTCAAGCACGTTTCCCGCATGTGAAGATTTTTAATATTCACATAGTATCCGGTTTCATATACAGCATGAATCGCATTCGGTTTTAGGTTATCCGAACGGTGTCCGGTCCCAATTGATTCGGATAAACGACGTTCTACTGTAATGAATTCAACGATGTTCGCATCCAGAAAATCGATCTACACCAGCCGGGGTCGAACCCTCACCCACAGGCTTGCGATGCGAGGACGCTTCCTCTAAGCCATCGGAGCCGATTATTGAAGTTGTTAATCCTTATTTTAAGAGAGAGAATGAAGAAGACAAATTTAAAAGGTTTTTCATTCATGTAGATATGAGATACATTATATATAACAACAAATTACCAGAACAGTAAAACCAAACTGTCATATTATTATTTAAACATGTCGTATGCATATTGATAAAGAATATGTATATATGTTACGGTGAAACACCGAAATCTGGAGAATGTCGACTTTCACCGGTGAATGTTAACATTCACATTGTCGCTTGGTGTATGTCCGAATTATTTGCTAAAGATCCTTATTTCTGACTTACACCGGTAAATGCCGACATTTACCATGCACTAATGATGAATGTTGAACATGTCGGACATTTATATTTTCTTCTCTGTAATTCAGTCGAGATAAATTTTTCGCCTCTCTTTCTGAGAGGAATGACCAAGAACTTAAAACACACAGTACATTCAAAATGAGAAACGAAAATTATAGTGTTCTGATGTGAGTTTCATATAGCACACTGAACAATTCGTCATTGGTAACATAATACTGTATATTCGTTTCTCCTGCTTTAATGTTTCAAATATGACTTCTCTTTATCATTAATTTTTAAAATGTTTTAATCGTCTGCAATCCAAAGGTGTGTTCCACTTAGTTTTAGCAGAAACCACTTCAGAAAGCATTTTAGAGTACTTTTCTTTTGAAAAATAAAAACAATTGTCTTCCCGTTTACCCGCAATCAATGCATTTAACTCAGTGTTTCTCAAACTGTGGGGCGCGACCCCCTAGGGGGCGTGATAACCCTACAAGGGGGGCGCGAGTATATCGAAAAGTCGAAAACAAAAGATTTCTTTTAAAAAAATTAATAAATTACTAAAAGGAACCAAAACAAAATACATTCTGACATCATAAAATACAGATTAATACTGATATAATGCACTTATAAATGTATCAGTACTGCACAATGTGTTTCATAATTAGTTTAACAGTGCTAAGTTAAGAAAAAATTATATATAATAATTACCAGTGATCGTTTGGGGGAATGTCATAAAATTATATGCAAAATTTAATACTTATCTTGATAATTTGTACGGTTTATAATTGCAGCTTTACGTCAAAGTATATTATTATTGAATTCAATACATGTTATTGTATGGAGGGGGGGGGGGCACAATGAAAATTACGATTGAAAATTGGGTCGCAAGTATAGAAAGTTTGAGAAGCACTGATTTAACTTTTCAAGGAAAAGATCATGATTTACTGTTGTATCAATTAAGTATAAATTAAGGTATTGGGAAAAGAGTTTAAGAAAAACATTGTTCGCACCATCAAACCCTGCATAAGATTGACAAAGCTGACTGACTCCCAGCAGAACAAAGGAGTTCTCGGAAAACAGCCAATAGCCTTTTTGTCAGCCCCTGACTTTTCGAATTCCACCAGAGCATATCTATGATTGTCGACATACGTCGGTGAAAGTCCGAATGTACAAGATTGTAATACAATATTCGATTTTTCACCGACGTATTTGGTGTGTGTCGACATTCTCCAATTTTGGACATCCACAGTAATATATATATATATATATATATATATATATATATATGACATGTTTTGAGCCAGAATCAGACTTAGTTTTAAAAAAGGTCTTTATTCTAGAATTAGTACATCTCTTCTGACACTAAGAGCAGGGAGGAAAAACACGCCACGGTATATTTTAAATGGGGGTTAGCACTTAAAACACCGATGGGGTAAGTATCGCGGATTTTATGATTGTACTTGAAAGTTAATGCTGACATATAGGGTTATTAAATATAACGATCTGGAATTAGACATGTTTATTGGCAAGACCATATGTTCGGAAGAAATAAATGGGTGATTAGTTTGATACTTGAAGATGAAATGAAACATATGAGTTAAGTGCTAGATAGGGAATTTAATTTTTACTCTAATTTAATCATCCTTACACACACATATATATATATATATACATATATATATGTATAACATTTATATAAATGCACACTTTATTTCATTACTCACTTCTCGTCAACTTTTCTTCCCTTTTAAGATAAAACCCTCTTATTTTATTCTCTATAATATAAATTAAAAACAATCATATGCTCATTTTTAAAGAAAATATTTTAAACATCGAATTGCTAAGAAAATTAATTAATTTTTTTTTACTTATATTTTAAACGTTTTCAAATTTCTTTATCATTTTCAGATTTTACAATTCTTTCTTCTGTTATCTCAATATTCATTGCGTTAAAACTTTATTTTATAAATAAAGTAAACAAATTAAATTTAAACATAATACTTCTATTTTTTTCCTAAAAAGTTTTCTAAAAAATTCAATTACTTTTCTCACTTTTAATCAAATTTCTCAATCAGAGGTTTTCAATTTCAAAGATATTCATAGAGAGGAACTTTGTCTAAAATCTTCAAACCTCGACAAAGAACACATTTCTGGTCAGTGAAGAAGAAGCAAAAAATAAACCAATGTTTCAAAATTCTACAGTCGAGAATCCTTTTTCATTACACATTTTCCTCCATTCGTGATGGTGCTATGTCTTCCAAAAAAATTATATGTTTCTTCGAACTGATTATTTAAATGTATGCAGCGTTCACATGCAACACAACTAACTCAACTGAATATATATTCTCAATTTTAATACTACACACACACCTTAACACACATGTTTACAGTATAAATATACAACGAAAAATATTAATATATGCCACTATATTTTAAGTTATTTATGTTTTCCTAATTTTTTTCTATTATTTTCACTTACATCGTAACTTACAATGAATATTTTTTGCCGAAATAACCATTTGTTGTATCGTCATAACTCCTATAAGAATAAATGTATCGCTAAGTATACCTTTCTTTTGGAGTTAACTTGATAGTGTTATTTTTCTAGAGTAAAAAAAATGTGAACAAATAACATAAAAATAATATTAAGCATTCTTTATTTTGAATTATCAGCTAGATACAGATTCTTCGAACTTCTGCGTTTGACGCTAAATTATGTAGCAATAAATATCTCCCGGCTGAATTCGAACTTCAGTTTTTGGCCTTATGATTTCAACTAAATTATTATAAAATATTGCTTAATATAGTTCAAGTTCCATAATTTTCAACAAAGCATTTGAGTAAAAAACATACTCCAAAAAACAGCTTTTGAAAAATGTTTAAATGACCGAAATATTAATAATTTTTCTTTTTGCTCTTTTCCAGAATCATTCAAGTTATATTTTTATATTGTAAATTTTTTATTGTTATTAAAATGACTGGGGTTTTTTTAATTTCTTTAAGAGTACATATTGGGTATAAGGGAAAGTTCTGTTTGGTTTTTTCTTCTAAAGAGAAAACAATTTTGTCCCTTTTTATTCAACATATAATGTCCTTTTTAAGTGACAACTGTTAGCCAGCCTTCTAGCAGTTTATCTAACCCCCTGGAAAAGAAGTCTTCTGTTTTGGAGGGCAAATATTCTCCCACTGCCATTTGGGCACTTTTATAATTTATATATTCATTTCTTTCAAGAAAGTTTTGCGACGACATGGATAGATGATAGTCAGTAGTGTAATATCAGGAGAATATACAGGCTGTGAAGTAAAGTTTCCCAACCCAACTCAGCAAATGTTTGAACTGTTTCTCTTGCCCCGTGCAGTCTAGAGTTATCGTGCTGAAGAACTACAACTTTCCTGTATGCCAAAAATAGACGCTTATGTTGAATTTCTTTATTCAGTGTGCGTGTGGGTGTGCGTGTGTGTAACGAATTTTTACGGCACCTTTCCACTAATACTCTTAGACGTTTTTGGGGATTGTAAATTCGCGTATATTTCCAATCAGCTCTAAAAGAAGAAAATGGACTATGCGAAGCAGATAAGTTATTTAAGGAGAGTGTTGTAAGTTAGCGGAGAAGAAGGCGATTGAGCCAGCAGCAGTAGTGACGAGATTTGGTAGATTCAATTAGATTACAATATTGTGGAGTATTGCTGTTATTATTCAGCTAGGTGGCCTTAGAAGGATTAATCTACCTGGAGAGATCGGTAGTACAGCCAGGTGATATATTCTAACTTAGTACCGCTTACCACAAGCGTTATTATAATAAAGTTAGTTAAATCTTAGTTAATGGTAATAATTCAAGTTGCGTGTATTTCTCGGACCTCCTATTCCGGTAAACCCGTTCGATATTGAGCTTAGTAATAGATTAATTTCATATTTCGTAATTTAATTTAATAGTAAAGGTAAATCCCTTTTTGATGCAGACATATAGTTGAATATTAGTAATTAGAAAGTTTTGATATTTGTGTGGGTGTGTGTGAACAAAGTGAATAAATATAATTTGTTATTATACAAATGGCGTCCGATCATTCTTTGCCTCAAGTTAATCTTAGTGTCCAGGGTGAAATCCAGGGGGGTTCTCACATATATATATATATTTCGTTTTTAGAACTCATACAACATATAATGTCTTAAGAGCACTTTTTCTTCACTCGTGATAACAGTATTACAAGTTTAAAAAAACTGTCCAAAAAATAAAATACAAAAACTTTGAATATAAATCTTCAGTAGCATACTAATCAACCTGTTTAAACCGGTTTTTTGAATCAGAATTCTTGCGAAGGATCGATAACGCATATAAATGGCCGTGTTCAAAAACGACAGAACTTTCCCTTATACCCAAAACAAATACACATTCCGTTTTCTTTAATTTAATTTAAGAAATTTTAAGTATTTCTCTGGTATGTTGTCTTCAAAATTAATTTGAAAAATAAATTCTCAGCTTTTTGCAGTCTCAAACTTACTAAGGAATTGCCATTTTTTTCAATAAGAAAATTTTAAAGTAGGATATAAGATAAAAGAATTTGACACGAATAAGTAGAGAGGTCAAAGAATTAGACCTGAATTAAATATTAATAAAAAGATATTTAAGAATAATACAATAGAGTATGTTAAACTTTTATTATAATATCGTATGTAATTTATTAGACTTTCCATTATTTAAGTTGCTGTAAAAAAATAAAATTCTAATATCGTTTTAATAGTTTTTTTAATTTTAAAAGTTTTTAAAGAAATTCTCAGTAGATGCTTTATAAATTTGAATAATTAAGTAGCAGAAAGGGTTTTTCAAGAAATATCTTTTAAAATTATCTACAGTACCAATTCTATGAAGAACTTTTTTAGTATTTGATTCATTATTATACAGCCCAAAATTCAATTAAAACTCTTTCATGAACAAATTTGAAAAGTAAGTAATTCTTTATTTCATTTCACATGAAACTCAGACTAAAACAACGCAAGTTCTCTTTTTTAATGGAGTTTACCCATGTGACCGCCTGTTTTTTAAGCAATTTTAGGAAAAAAATTTTACGACCAGTAAACAGAGAGAACGACGTTTTTTTCTCATTTATTTATAAGTATCTTAGTATGTATACAAATATGTAGCCAAAAATATTCAATAGAACGTGTGTTATAGCGCTCTGAACACACCCGCCTCGAAAAAATGGACGCTCACTTCCTCCACAATTCCGGCCGATTGGCTTATCCGAAATTAAAAAAAATATTCAATGTTTTAATCTGTAAGCTTAAATGCACCGAATAAACTATACTCAATTCAAAATATCAAAAATTGGATTTTTGGTAAACCTTTGAAAAAAAGGTTTCGAATTTCATAGGTTTTTTTGTTATGTTTTTTTATAAAAAATATAAATATTTGAATTTTGAAATGATCGTGGTACATTTGATGCGAATATTTGTGCCGAGTCTACCCTATAAATTTGAAGTCATTCGGTGAAACCGTTCTTGAGATATGAGGCAAGAAAATTTGAAAATTTGAAGTCCGATTAAAACAATGAAAATCAAGTTAGCTCGCCAAACACCTGCTTCTTTATAACGACTTCGATTTTTAAAAAATCCCTTTACTACCGCATTCTAGACATGTTATGGAAGCAATTTATGAAAAAAAGCTTCGATTTTTTAATCCCATCACATGGGTAAACATTTAAAAAATGTTAAAGAACGTCTATTTTTTTTCTTCGTTTTCACTTAAGAATATTTCAACTGAAGAAGTTCCACAAAGCACCTAAGTTAAAGCAACAACTACAGTAACTGAAATATTATAAAAAGTAATGCAAGTATATTATCTTATTAAAAATATGAATGTAGTGTCATTTTAGTAAGCAATAATTGTTTTTCCATTGCAAATTTAATAAAAGTTACAAATTTAACATTATTTATAACAGCTCTCAGGAAGTGAAAGAGTTTATCTTCTAACACACAAATGAATTGGCTTTTGTTTTTGTATATGTTACCGTTAAAGTATATAATTCATTTATTACATAGAATAACTAGGTATTTTAGGAAGTGTCTAGACAAGTCAGTTAAAGTATATAATAGATGAAAAATTTCATACTTTACCTAGTTATTCTATGAAATAACTAATGATAGACCATTAAAGTTAAAAATAAAAATTTCAAAGTTATTTCATAAATTATTTGATCATAAATACATAAAACCTCTCGAAAAATACATTTTATCACTATTGCGGATGATTAATTGATAAATAATAATGAAAAGCAGATGATATGACTAAAAGCAGCTAGAACCGGCTCAAAGTACTTTCGAGTGCCGTATTTCATATCTTAACGATTAAATAATCGTTATTCTATAGAATACTTAGGTAAATCATAGAATTCAATAATTTTACATACTTTATCTGTCTTGTCCAGTTATTTCATGAAATACCTAGCTTTTCTCTATGAAATAACGGATTTCAAACTTTAACGGTAACATATATATTCAATTCGGTCAATATTTTATTTGGCTTGATATCAAAAAGGGAATATATATATATGATCACAATACTGCTACTAAATCACGACAGGTGTCAAAAATAAAGATATGGATTGTCGGAAATGGGTTAATGCATGGGGTGAGAGACGTCAAAAATTATGTTTTTTTTCAGTGATCGTCAAAGAAAACCAACAAATGTGTCAAAGATTCTTTCAATATTAACCCCGGAAGGCTGCATTGTCACCTATCATGGAAATGGAAGTGTCTGCGTCTGCTGGTTGGCAAACAATTTTATTTTCTTTCATTCTCCCATTCGATTCTGCCTGAAAAGTGAAATGTTTCAATTACCAATTTAATTTAAAAAAAAAGGTACTTCCTCAGAAATTTGCAGTTTTTAATTTGTGTGTGTTTGTGTGTGTGTGTTGTACATCATAACTGTGATAAAATGCAAGGAAATATAAGAAATTCCTTTAATGCGGTTATTGTGGAAAATATCTTTAAGCTAATCAGTCTTTAAATTTGGAATTAATACTACATAGCACCTTTTTCAAAAAATGCTTTCCAAGACAGTAAAAGTAATTCATGTTTTACATTCAGATTATATTATTAAGAAGAATTCTCAAAATGATAAGTCAGTTTGACAAGCCATTTTTAAGCTCTTATAGAATGCTCAGTTTTTAAAACTCTAGTCATTTTAAGTGATTATGTTTCTTAGATTATTGGGAATACAAAAAATATGGATTTTAAAATGTGTTCTCGTGTTAATTTGTAATAATTTTTTTATATAGCTAAACCTAGAAAAAATAATTTTTTAAAAAATATTCACTTAAGCAATTTTAAAAAAAAACTGTTGATCTCAGACCTAAATTTAAACTTAATTTTACAGAACATATAATTGGGAGTATATACAAAAAAATTCAAAGACTCTTATCTTGAACAGGAAAAAAAAACGCCTTACGGATTAGAAAACTCCTACGTCTTCAATAATAAAAATCTTAGATAAACGCATTTAAAATTTGTAAAGGCATAAAACAAAAATTTAAAATGCCTGTAAAGCTCTAATTTTTAATACGATATTTTTCAACATGTTCTATATCAAAACACTAGTTTAATTAATTATGACTGAAAATCTTTTTTTTAACTCAAAGCATGATTTTGCATAATATTGATAGCATTTCTTACGAAGACTGTGACGAATCTTTACAGCACTTTTCCACTAATACTCTTAGGCGTCTTTGGGGATTGTAAATTCGCGGAAATAAGCTCTAAAAGAAGAAAATGGGATATGCAAATCAAATAAGGTATTTAAGGAGAGCGTTGTAAGTTAGCTTTAAGAAGGCGATTGAGCCAAGAGCAGTAGTGACGAGGTTAGGAAGATTCAAGTGGATTACGAAATTAGAGTATTGCTGTTATTATTCAGCGAAGTAGCCTTAGAAAGATTAATCTACCTGGAGAGGCTGGATTTCAGATTTATTATTTTTAGTCTTATTTCATCTCTTCCAAATATAATTTCCCATAGCAACCTGAGAACGTTTTGGCTGTGGAGCTTTCTCAATAGGTAATAATTAATGAAAACAAAGTAAAAAGCTTCTAATTTATATAAACCATATGTAAAAATAAATATTGGTATTGAAATCAAATTTAATTAAGTAACTATGAGAGAGAATTCAAAAACTCAAAAGATAAGCAAGCTAAAAAAAATTTTAGTAATAAAAATTGCAATCTTTCACTCTGGAAAAAAGAGATTGCGTTCAAAACTAAATTAATTAATTCAATCAGAAATGAAAAATGCCTTAAATTGAAACACAAACTAAAATCTAGACTCAGAAAAAGTCAAATATTTCAAAAAATAATTGGTTTTCATATCTGTAATTTTGGATGACGCTTCCCAAATATATGAGTCATAGAAAAATGCAAAAAAACAAAACAAATTTCGATATTTGTGTTTCTTTTAGGGTACTTTTATGCCTTAAGACTTCTTTAAGTATTGAATACTATCTTTTATAAACAATTTAAAGTACCCTTATTCATATTAATATTGTATATGTATACATATACATATATATAAGTAATTTTCGTTTCAAAATTATCCCCACAATCATTAAAAGTATAGAAACTTAAAAAGATTAAATGAAAGATTCCTAGAACATGTGGTCGAAAATAAATAAAAATTTCTGTTTCATTTAATGCGATGAAAATTGTAGTAAGGAAAAATGTTTTAAACTTGATAAACACGTAAGGATATATGATGTAGAATTTTTTCCCCGATGTTACAAATAACGGTATTTCGAAGCTTGCTCTGTAAGATTTGTACGAAAATCAAATAATTTTTTAAAACATTTATATATTGTTCTAAAAAGGAAGAGAACTGATTTGCTCAAAGCGGTAGTGCCAAAATATTTCCTTAAAAATAAAACATTGCTTTTCTTAAGTTTAGTAAAACTTCATCCAAGACATCATTTGAATCCACCAAAAAATAAGAGAAGCCTGATTTCAAAAAAGGAGAAATATTTCCCTGATATTTTAATCTCAAACATATGTCTAATCTAACATCCCAAATAATAATTTAAAGTAATTTGTTCAAGAGAATATATAATCAATTTAATTTTTTCTAGAAAATACTTCAAATGTTTAGTTTTTCAGTCAGCTTCTTGTTAAAGTTTAGCTATAAAAATACACAACTTCTTAAGCGGACAATTTTTTGCCCAAAATATTCCAAAAAAGGCACATTCTTTATGGCATATAACTAAGCATAATCTTTAAACAAAATGCGAAAATGGAAAAATTTGATTTTAATTTTCAATTTTAGAGTTTTCACACTATTTTTTATTTTATAATTGGTGAACACAAGAACCCTTAAATGTTTGTTTTTTTACAAGTACACTCTGCATGTTATGAAGACTGTTTTCTATATCTTAGAAGAGAATTTCTCTCATACTTATACACAAAAATTTCATTTTTATACATCCTTTTTTAAACAGTTGCGGTTTTTGTGTGTGTGTGCATAAAATGCACACACAATTTGAAACATGGTGTAATATTAAGTTTTACATTGCAACAAGGGCAAAGATAATATTGGTTTTTTGGGATTATCTTCCCATTTTCATTTACATACTGCCTTACCAATCCCTGTCCTTTATCGAATATTTTCCAGAATTTAAGTTCCTGCCTTCAATGAAAAATTCCCCCCTTCACCACAAAGAAAATCCAGGACAAGAAGTATTTCAGTACCATGGATAAACTACTTCTCTCAAAAACACTAGCACTGATATTTTAACTAAAGAATAAAAATACATGCAAGCCAAAGATAGAAAACCATAGATCTTGGCTAGCTTTTGGTAGCCCGTAAGGAGTACGGGCAAACCAGTTCAAGGATCTAGTATCTTACCATTTATGAAAAATTGTTACAATTATTTCTGTCATAATTTAATTATAAATAACGATATACTATTAATAAGAATTGAAGATAATTCAACTTATTTTAGGGGTAATGGGCATGACATAAAAGTATTTTTAAAAAGCAGCTAATCAGTTTGTATGTCAATGGCAACAATCGATAATACGTGAATTGTTGAAAGTAGAATGAAATCATTTTTCTGGATATAATATAAGGAACAATTTAAGATAGATATGCATTTTCCCATATTCTCATCATTACACACATGTATCAAAAATGCTTGAAAATAATATTAAAAGTCATTGAATAAGTTTGCCATTTGAATTCAAAAAATAAAGATGTCTTTGAATCTTTTTAATTTTATAAAATGATAAAGTATTATCTATTAGTATTTTAGTAAACTTTATTTATAGGTGTTTATAACTTACGAAAGTTTTAAATTTTATAATAAAATAATTAATTTTGTGTAATTTTATAAAAATTTAAAAGATCGAAAAATATTATATTGAATTGAAATACTTATTAATGAACGAGGTGTTAAATGCAGTGAAGTACGTTTAACACAAAAATGCTTAAGACTAAATATTGGTTATCACGAAATAATAATATACAACTGTCCTGATAAACTACTATGTATTATATATATTTTTTCTCTTAACTAGAATCTCTTAATTTGAAAAGATTTCCACTCTGGGAAGGAACAAAATATGGAAAATATCATCCATGCAGGTTCATCATCGGAAGAATTATTTGCAGTAAATGATGATGATGTAGGTACTGCAGTGGTTGTCAAACTTTCACTACTGGCGACCCAATTTTCAATTATAATTTTTATCGCGCCCCCCCAAATAATAATAAATTGAATGCAATAATAATGCACTTTTGGGGGCGCTAAAGCTACAATACGATCATAAATATAAACATTACAAATTAACAAGATAAGTATTAAATTTTGTATATATGTTACTTTTAAGTAATATATATTTTCATTTTTTTTTACTTTTTAGTTCGATTCACTATGAAAGCGTGTTATTTAGTTTGTTTTTAAACTATAATTTATTTTATAATTATTTTTAATATACACGATAAAAATCACAAAATTCCAGTGAATAATTTAATTAAGTGGAAATATACTTGCCTGCTCTTTCAAAGACTTTTCAATTTTCCTTTGATAGTTTGAGAAAAAATCCATAAAAACTAAAGAAAATGTTCCCAATGTGCGTGACCCTAATAAAGGACATAAATCACAGACACTTTTTGCTTTCAATAACAGAACCTGTCATATTTCATTCACTTTATTGTAGTTTTGCTATCGTTTGATGTTCTACAAATAGCATTTTGAACTTTTTCTTCCTTGTGTCTTTTTGACAAGGCGAAGTGCTACATTTATGGCTTCATAGTTTTCTTCATAGAGCTCTTTAGGTAGCATTTGAAAATTTTAATTCAACTCAAACGTTTCATGTCTATCGCTTTTCTCCTATTTACTTTCGCTATCTTTATTAATATGCATTATTTCAGCAGGTTCTTCAATTGCTTGATCAGTTTCAACTTCCTTCAATAGAGATCACAGATGCCCATTTTTTTAATATTCTGCTCATTTACATTTATAAACCATAATAAGTCGTACAACACAGCAATCAAATATGTTTCAGAATACTCATAAAAATACATCTTGACCAAAGAATCCTTCAAAGTGCACAATATGCTTATACATATATCATAAAACTCATTCACATGAGAAAAAAGCAACAGAAAAGTATTATTTACAACTTTCCTAAAAGAAAAAGAGATGTTGTGAAACATACCAGTAAGATTGAAGGTCACATATATATGATAATCAAAAGTAGCATTTTAGGGGTTAAAAGAAACGTCATAAAAAATCTCTCATCGAGGTATTACAGCAAAGCAAACAAAATGTCTTTTTTATTTCGTTATAGGATCAAAGATAGCTAATGAGCGTTTGAAGTGGAATTTTTTATTTTTGATGATCACCAGATGATATATATAAATTATATCAGTGTAAATGTGTTATGTCAGAAAGCATTTTGTTTTACTTCATTTAAAAAAATATTTTTTTAAACCTTTTATTTTCAATATGACCCCCCTCGCAGGGTTATGGTGTACAGCCCCAATTATGCCAGACAAAGACATTTGGGAGTTTGTTCAAATTGGAAAAAAAATATCATTGTTACAGGATTCCGACGACGAAAATGAAATGAGAAATGCAGCTCCTGATCCCACGTCATCCGAAATAAGGAACATCATGAAAAGTATCCGTAGTTACTTAGACGTACATTCCAATAGTTAAATGAAAAACAAAATGGACGACAATGAAAAATTTGTTAAGAATTTGATGCTAAAAAAGACAAACCAAAAAAAAATATCATATTATTTTCCAAAAATTCAATAAATATTTGCTTTTTTCAAAACCTTAAAAAATTTGTGTTTAATTTCATTGTGAATGTTTTTGTTTCATTGATTTTTATTAAATGCATGTATTTATACATATCTTTATAAATAAAATGTACTAAAATAAACTTAATTTTGTGGAATATAGGACTTTTTTTGCAATACCATTTAACACGAAAAAATATTTTAGTTCCCTCAGTTTCATGTCAGACGATTTTCACTGTATTAAAAAAATAAAAAAAATTCACTACTCTATTTGAAAGAAATTTCTTCATATAAAACTTTAATTCAAAACTTACTTATACCCAGTGCACAATTGAAAATATTTCCATTCAATTAATCATTTAAAACATTTTTTTCTTTTTCATATGAATAATTATATCGCCCCCAAGCTAAAAGAAACACCATGAGTCAAACGATCATTCTCTTCAGAATATGTTTTCTTTTCATAGGTACATTTTCATTAAGTAAGTTGAGAAAATGTGTTCTAAACTAAAATTTCTGAAACTTTCTCCACTAGAATTTATTTTATTTCGTAATTTATCGTTCTTGAAAAACGATTACTACCGCCAAAAGTTCCTCATTACCGTCATTAGCATGAAATTTTTAAAATCAAGAAAGAATGGCGGGGGAACATCAGGTTAAAATGATATAGTATTCAGCATCTCTCCGTGAAAATAAAACTTTAAGCTTTTATCATTTTTCTTTCTGCTTTAGAATATTTCAATCGGGGTGAATCACTTTACTTTATAAACTAGTGATTAATTAAATATTAAAGATGAATATATTTTTCTATAATAACATTTAGTGTTTCTCGATACAAATATAAATATTCATAATTTCCTTTTTCTTGGATTAAAATCCAGTTAATCCGAGACGATTCTCTCCTTTTATCATAGTAATAATTAATAATGACAAGTGCTGCTTCCTTGTACGCTGGATTCGACGGTCTTTGATGTTTTTGCTAATGGCAACAACAAGGCAATCGGTCCAAGGAACTAGTATGTCATCATTTTTTGTCTGCAGTTTGACGTAGATTTGCGCACCATGCTTATAACTGTTTGATTTGGCATGCTTCCATTCCCACTTTCGAGGAAGAACACCCTACCTCTTTTTCCCTATCATCAACTACTGAAGAGGACTTGCGGTTCGACAAATATTTAGAGTTCCCCCATATCGCGCATGCATTATACATTTACTAACACTCCGGGATTCAAGCCCCAGATCCTACGGCACAAGTCAGTGTCACTAACCCCTATATCATGAATGAGCATTAAGTAGATTACGATCGATTGGGGGACCATCAAGACATTTGGAGGTGACCGCCTTTACTAAGGCCTAAGAGGCGCATACTAAAAGAAACATGTTTATGGAACATCGACGCAAGCTAGACTGGAGAATTGACTTCTAACAATCCATACGACTGTGTTTATTTAAGCATGTGTGGATGACGCATGTGCCTTCATTTGAAACACACAATGACGTTGTAACGGGGCTTTTATCGCGATTTCTATTAATGTCCTCTTGGGGTTTCTTTGGGGCCAGAATGGCAATTCTTTCCAACCAACTGAAGAAGAAGAAGAACATGGTTATGTAAATTAGGAATCATATATATATTGGAAGTTAGCAGTAGAGCGGGGTCGATGTCCGGGTCTATGTCTATGGGCAGAAGTGATTGCTGAGTGGGAAGTGAAGTCACTAAGTAAAGTGTAAAGTGATTTGAGATAAAGCTTAGAAGAATCCTAACTCCGTGAAACAGCCTAGCCGTGCCGGTACTGACGAACCAAAAGTGGGTTCGAGGCTAAAACGAACACTGTCAGATTAAAACCACATCAGAACAGATAAAGAACTTAGCTGATTACCTAGGATATAGCGGTAAGATAATTTATATAAACTATAAGGAAAGGGCGTATATTATTGATAGAGGAATTAATTAATAAAGTTAGATTCAGTGGTCAAGTACGAGACTATTTGGAAATACGTGTTGCGCCCTCTCATTCTAGATCATCTTACTTAGCTATTATTGTTGTGTATTGTGTTTAAACTAAGATCTTAATAAATAGAATTTAGAATGAATGATTTGAGTGGTTCTTCGTTCTTCCCCACAGAAACAGAGCACGTAGATAATGTAGAACTGAGGTCCCTATGGGCTTCACAAAGTTCAACACATTCACTGTCGCTGTAGAGGAAAAAAAAGCGATCACTGAAATGCCAGCCGTATAAATGAATTTTCCATAAGCGCCAACTGCAGAGGAGAATAAATATGATTGGTTAGCTTTTCCCGTGATAGCACGGGATTGGTTATAGAGACATCATCTCACACTCCACGCTTCCACTGGATTGGGCTCTAGTGTTGATGTCATATCTTAAGATGCCTTGGTCTCGACAGTGGTTGGTACATACGGTGATTCTAGATTCATCGGTTCACATACCTTCTCTGCTCGTTGCATTGAATACGTCATCGGTCTAGAAGTCGCTTATAGTTGTTCAAACATTCAACTTGACAATTTTGTGTTACTTCGGGGAGGGGGAATTGTGGACAATGTCGAAAACAAGTGTTAAGAAAAGGAAACGTACAATTTTAAACCTCTGATCGGAACATCCATCTCTCAGACGGGGATGATTTGCTTTGATGCCTGTAGATAACTCTGTGGTGTGATTTTTGGGGTGGGCTGCCTTGACATCTTCAGTTGGACTCTACCCAGTGAGAGGATCACGGGGTGGGGTACTTGGCGTTTTTTTTTCAAATCACGATATATGTGCGATTTTTCTTATCCATCACCGTCTATCAGTATCTACATTCCTATAGTTTTTTTCGTTTTTGGTGTTATTATTTTTAATTACTTTAATGTGAATATAAATAATTTCCAAACAGTTTTTATAAAAATACTAGTCAGAATTCTTGTGATAAAGGAATAATTATATAGTGTGCCTCATAAAGACTTAAATATTAAAGCTCTACTGAATTTCATGAGCGATAAGGACATTTAAAACAGTCCTTAAGGTAATAAGATTAAAAAAAAATTGCGTACCCGTCTGTCAGATGGATGTTTCTGAGAGCGGCAAAAAGTTGATGTTCCTGCCACTGGGCCTACACCACTGGGAGTTGACTGCAACCCCTCAAAAACAGTAGACGTAACTCGTACCCTGGAAATGTCCGTCCACCCCTGCCCTGTACCGTCTGAGTGGCTTTAACATATAGTTCCCTATATCAGGCAACTACCTTTTAAGTTAACATAAACAAAAACTTAATAAATCTGTGCTTCTAACTTTATATAAACTTTAAATTTAAAACAACTTCGTTCTAAGTAATTAGTTTGATAAATACTTAGTTTACTTAGTTAACACGTAGTTTACTAATTTACTACTTTAAGGAACGTGGATACTTTAATGACATGTGAAAGATAACTTACAGAAAATATTTGAAAATTCATGTATTCAAAAATTCCAGTAATTAGAAATTTGTTGCAATTCTCAGAGTTTCTGAAGATCTCTAAATATAATGCTTATTATTTTTTTAAAATATTCATTGTTTGAATATAGAATTCATTCGGTGAAAGAATATACAATCTGAGCATGATTTAACAAAATCATCGAGACCAGATATTTTATTCATTAATTCAGTGTTATCTGTAATATCAGGGTAAAAAAAATAAACATTTTTTGCACTTACTTTTTGGATATTCTATAAAAAGCAACTAAGCAAAAAGTATCCACAGTCAGAAATTGTACACTTTTTATTTAACTCTTATAAATACCGGTACCGTTGGATATGATAAAAAAGAAATTTCATTTCTTATTCAAAACTCACGCGATAGGTGTCACTCGTGATTCATGTGCTCCTGTAAGGTCTAACACAATGGGTTGCACCCTGCCCTCTCAAGATTTGCTGCTTGAAAGAATATATTTTCTGTTTCGAATAAAAAAAAAGGATGTGTTACTTGAAAAGAAATCCAATTTTTTATAATCTGAAGTGGCGCTTATCTGGAGGACAGAACTCGCTATCTATGGATCCAAAGCCCAGTAACAAGACCACTAGACAAAAGTGATTACCCATGTCCAGAGGCTGTTGTTGGAGAATGTAGAACCACCACAAATCCAAACTGAAAAAAAAGTTTTTTCCGGCTGTTGAAATAATTTGTTAATTCGGGGTTTATAATACGTTAAATAGTGATATTTTGCCTTCATTTTAATCGGAGGGAAAGAAAAATTTGCTAAATAAGTGCTTCTCAAGCTTTCAATATTCAATCCTAATTTTCATTGCGCCTCCTTCAATACAGTTATATTCTATTGAAATCAATTATACTATACTTTGATGCGAAAGCTAGAGCACGATTAAAAATTCTTGAATGCCACCAGTTTATACAAACGTCCCACTCAGCCAAAGCAATATTTTCCCCGGACGTATATATGCGTCTTTTCGAAATACGATATTTTCTGTGCACGGTTATCCATAAAATTATTCCGAAGGCTGTGAAATACAATAAAAGGACCTTGACAGTCAATTTATTAATTATAAACGGAACAAAAATTATCAAGATAAGTGTTAATTTTTGGATATAATTTTATATATGACAATCCCATGGGGTCACTGTTTATTATTAAACTTGTTCTTAGCTTAGCATTGTTAAATTATTTATCAAATACGTTGTGTAGTATTGATATATTTATAAGTATATTATATCAGTGTAAATGTGCATTTTATTTTTTTATTATGTCAGAATGCATTTTGTTTACTTTTCAGTAAATTAGTAATTTTTTAAATCTTTTGTTTTTGACTTTTCAATATGTTCGCCCCTCCCCCTCTCATAGAGTTACCACGCCCCCAAGGGGGTGCACCCCACAATTTGAGAAACGCTGTACTAAACCGTAAGATTCGTTAAATCGGGATCAGACTGCATATATCATTCCAATAACATTATTTTATACAGAAATATTGATCCTCATAAACAGCTCTTTGGTTTTCCTTCGCGAATCTCTGAAATAATTACTGGAGAATTCAAAATTTCGAGGAAGGGAACCTAAATCAATCGTTATTCCATTATTTAAGTGTCCTTCTTTTCCATCCTGTATTTGCAGACCACTTTGCTCTCCAAGGCGTTATCACAATTACAAAGAACACCTTTTGGATTTAGAGTTTAAATGGCAAGTACACACAGGCAAATGTGGTTATTAGATAAAGGTAATTTTCTATAATCAAGAGGGACTTTCTTTTCAGAGGCGCGTAAATTGCTTTTTAATATATCTGGCAACTTTCTTCCTCGAAATTCACTCAGAATATGCAGACGGGGAATAAAAACATAAGCTTAGTAAATGTCTAATTGTTGCAAACTAAATAAAAATTATGATTAAGACAGTGAGTTACCAAATCTAACTCAAATACTTATCGCTTTTGGGTCTAATTGTAATAAAAAAATTCTTCCATATGAGATTGTTTATATATAAAAGCTAATTCACCTTATAATAATCTATATACACTGCTGGCCATCGTAATTGCAACACCCTGAAGGAAGCATACAAATAACATGAAATTTACAACATGCATTAGCGGAGGTGAGATATGCAAATTATTAAATTTCAGCGCAGACACACATCACGCGTGCCTGTGGCGCCACCTCAAAGCGTTATTTATGGCTTGGAGATTTCGACGATTTCAAGTTCGGCAATGTTGTTTTTCTAGTGGTTTTTTTCAAAAAACGATCAGTTATGACTCGTAGAAAACTGCCATCTGCTTTTTATCAAATATCCGAGTTCGACAGAGAAAGGATAGTGGCCTACCGAGATTGTGGATAATCATTCAGGTAAATCGGTAGTCGTGTTGAACGAAACCAAACAACTGTAATACGGATATATGACTGTTGGATACAGGAGGGTACGACGGACCGACGTGGTCGATCGCATCCACCTCAATGCACCACTTCACGTGAGGACAGGCGAATTGTGCGCATGACAGTGACGGATCGCTCAGTCACATCACGAACCGTAGCACAGCACATTGAGTCTCTAACGCATCATTCAGTGTCTGCGCGTACCATTCGACGTCGTTTATAGCAGAGTAGTCTGTCCGCAAGACGTCCATTGCTTGGTCTACCCTTGACGCAGAATCACAGACGTCTCCGCCGCCAATGGCGCGATGAAAAAAGTATGTGGGTGGCAGAATGGAATGAAGTTGTATTTACTGACGAGTCACGCATCTGTCTGCAACACCGTGATGGTCGGATTCGAGTCTGGAGACTCCGTGGAATGAGGATGCTGAACAGCTGCGTTATGCACCACCATACTGGTCCTGCACCGGATATTATGGTATAGGGGGGTATTGGATATCACTCTCGTACTTCTCTAGTACGCATGCCGGTATTTTAAACGGCCAGCGCTACATCTCCGATGTGTTGGAGCCAGTTGTCCTTCCTTACCTTCAGGGCTTGGCCACAGTCATATTTCACCAAGATAATGCGCGACCACACGTGGTACGCATTATCCAAAGGTTCTTCGTCAATCCCCAAATTGAATTTCTTTCCTGGCCTGCTCGCTCTCTGGATCTTTCGCTGATAGAAAACATATGGTCCATGGTTGCTCAACGATTGATCCAGATTACACCCCCAGATGCTACACAAGATCAACTTTAGCAACGTGGGGAAGCTGCTTGGTCTGCTGTACCCCAAGAACACTTCCAAAGTATCTTTGAATCAATCCCGAGGTGTATGGCAGTGGTGATCTCCAACAATGGCGGCTACTATGGCTACTGATTCTGGCAGGAACCCCACTTCACATAAGTCCATAAATTTAATCATTTTTGATGCTTGGTCAATACGTTATCTACAAAATAAATTTTGTTGTGCTATCTCTTGTCTTTCTTGGTGATGCATTTATGGTGGCCAGCAGTGTATAAAAAAAATGGACGTTTGTGTGCATGACCTCGCTTCACTCCAACACAGTTCAACCGATCAATATGAAAATTAGCATGTACATGTATTTTTTTTGTGGAAAAGTTTTTTGTGTTAGCCTCTTTGTTGCAGCTCCCTACCATGTGGTGCTACAGCATATCAACTTCTGCACAATTCAATCAATCGCCAAGTTACTAACATGTTGGCAAAAAATAGTGCCAATTTGGCTCTATCGCCAACATTTCGCTATGTTTCCATTGAATCCCCCTTATTATGTAAGGAACGGCGTTGTTTGCGAATATTGCAATTGTAACATAAAATAAATACAACAAAAAGTAATATTAACGTATTACACGTCCAGATATAAATTATTTACACTATTTTTTAAGGCCTCACAGTTCTCTTAAATTTCAAATCTTTAAATTTTTTGAAAAAAAAAATATATGTTAGAGCCGCGTTATTTCTGAGTGTTTGGGTACCAAAATTGTGTTGATACTGTGAAAATTTCCGAAGTTATTGAGAAATAAGTTGTGAAATTTAAGTGAAAACCCTATCTCTTTCTTATTAACTTCATTTTTCGCGAAACAAAAACTTTTAGCTTTCGCGCAGAATTTCTCAGAAACTATTTATATCAATTTGAAATTTAATAAACGTGTTCAAAATAAGGCTCTTCATAACTTAAACATCAATTTTTTAAAAAAATTAATAGATTTTTTTATTTGAATTTGAATTTATTTTTTTCTTAAAATTTTGAAATTTTCGTTATAATAGTATTAAAACAATATTTTTTTCCCTCTAAATTTCTTAAAAGTATGTATAACTTCAAAAGAGAACATTTTTATACCAAGTAAAATTAATTTTGTAAATTTTAATCTAATTTGTACTTCAGAATCCTGCGTGGTGTAAAATACTAATTTTCATATTTTTGAAAAATTGTTCAGTTTTTATTTCTTAAAAACTTTTTTAATTTCTTCTCAAATTCTCTGAAAATTTGAGAAATGTTTTAAATATATATGGTTATCATGTGGTAAAAATATCAAATTATTGTTTTGTTTTGTTGCTAAGTTATATTGGTTTGAAGAAGGATGTTATTTTCGAGTGCACGGATAGCTGTTAAGAGTCCTGTGAACACTTAAGCGTTCATTACACAAAATGTGCAATTTTACGTTTGCTAAGCAGAGATCAGCTTAGGAAATTGTTTTCAAAAATCGACCCATAAGAGAGTTACGGTGCATTATAAATTTTAAAATCCTTATTAACAGCTATTAGATTTACAAAACTTAACAAATATGGTTTTTTTTATTCAGCTGAGATATGCAAAAAGCTTTTTTTTCTTTGTTTAATTTGCAATTCACATAAAATGAACTCGTTAAAAACTTCTTAATCATTCAATCTCTATCGTTTAATTTTTCAATTCACCTATGCGAAGAATTTGTATACCAGCTAGTACCTTATAAACATACATTTTTACGAGAATTAATACTTAACTCTGTAACGGGTTCTAATTGGGTCTTATAAAAATCCTCTTGGGAAAAATATTCTTTAACTGGGATTTTAGTTTAAAACCCACTCTTTCTGTAGCGATGACTTTATTTATGCAAATGTAGCTACTATTTAAGTGCCAGTCGTTGAGTATGCAAGATAATGGTTAAGCATTGATCATTAATCTGAATTCCAAGAGTTGGTAGACAGTGACTGGTATTCGCGTATCTTAAGATTAATATTTGACGGAAAATTCGTCAGAAAGTGATTAAGTAGTAAATTTGGAGCTGACTATTCTAACAGGGCTTCAAGAAGAATCATTCAAGGAGATTAACCAAGATAAGTAGTTTCGATCAATTAAGTTATCTGATTTCGAGTTAAGATTTCTTATTGCTCCCTAAGTTAAGTTATAAAAGTGCATTTCATAAAGTCTTAAATGTTAACCCTTTATCTACCGCATTATGATTTACTGCAGTTTTTTTCATGTAATATTTTTTTAAATCACGACATTGAAAATTAAGGGATATACATAAACAAAATTCTCAACATTTGAAAATTTAATTAGTTAGAGCTCATTAATTAATTTAAGATATTCAACTGTAAAATTAATTACTTAAAATAAATAGTCAAATTGTTTTCTAAGGTCTTCATTAAAAAACAAAAAAAAATTAAGACACTTACTTATTGACATTAACTATTTTTTCGGAACATAAATTACTATCTTCGCAATCCGCTAAAATCGCCGTCAGCTGAAAACGCCATTTCTGCTATTAAACTATTCGCCTTTCCCGCTAAAATACTCCTCATTTAACCCATGCTGTCATATATCTTGCAAGAGTGGATTTAAACGAATATTCTTGCCAAGTATCGTCGGAGTATTCATAAAAATTATTATTTTATATAATTTTGAAATGAGCGGCACTTATAAGTACCGTCGGTAATAAAGGGTTAAGTAAAATTAGTTATTCTAAGATCATGTCTGCTTCTTCCTTGAACCCTCCCCCACTAGCGACCTCCTGGTCGCCACAACTCTGTCTTTCTGTTATATGCTTGTAAGTCCAACATATAATCTGACTGTGATGTAAATGCTGACTTCAAATCTTCTTCAATCTGACTTCAAATGCTTTTTAAAAATATATAAGAAAAAACTGAGTTGAATTTTCATATATAATCACTTATTCTAACTTTCAAAATAGTTTCCTTTTTAAAATGGATTATTGAGATAATGATTAATGATTAAATTGGTTCTTAACATTGAAACAAAATTTTGAAATGGAAAATTTTTTTTCTTGCATGAAAAGAGTCAATCAAGAAACTATCAGAGATAACTCATAAATTTGAATATGAACTGAATACACGTGTTATCAACTAATTCCATTTGTGTGTGTTTGGAATTTTTTAATAATAAAATCCACTAAAAATTCAAAAAAGTATCTCTCAGATTTCTAAGAGCACCAACAAAACAAGTAATATAAAAAAATTTAAGTTTACTTAGGTCAACAAAGAAAAAATTTATATATTTTAGTTACTTTTAATTAAAAAATTATAATTAATATAAATATGTAAATATAAATATACATAGGATATAGAATCACATTACTAAGTGGCAAAATATAAAAAGCGATTTTCTATTCTATGTATGGAGTATTGGACAACTTTATTTTTTTTATTATTTATTCATTCATATATCACATTATGAGAAATTATGCCACCCCAATTAGGATTCGAACCCACGATCACCGGATTAGAAGTCTAAATTCGCTATCCATCGCACTACAGAGACTCAACGAGTTAGTTTCCTTTTCATATGTGGTGTTGGACTGTTATTTTTGCTTGTTACTATTTATTCATTAATTTAATTTAAATAAATAATTAATATTTGAAAAAAACTGTATAAGCATCAAGTGGGATCCACTACAAGTTTAAAAAAATGTATTTGAACTTGAGTGGATGAATGAAAAGTATTTTATTAACGATTTAAAACTTGAACAATATATATATATACACTGCTGGACAATTGCTAAGGACGGATAACACTATCATCCATAGCAACCACAAAATGAAAGGAAGCAAAATGTGGAAAATTAGAATAAGTGCGGGATATTAGTAAGAAGTATGAGTATGCAAATTTTTTTCCATGTCTGTTCATCACGTGATAGCGTTCATAAGAGCTTTAAAGGTTTTGACGCGTGTGGACAGTTGTTGTTTCGAGTCAAAGTTTTACAGGAAAGATTTAATAGACGAACTTAAAATTTTTGGCATGTCTTCCCGACATCACATAGATGATTTTATGCGTGGCCAAATTATGGAAAGATCGAAGAAGGGCGAAATAACAGATGTTGCCAGGGAGTTCTACATCGCTCACAGCGTTGTTTCACGGCTGTGGAAGTCATTTAAAACTACTGGAATGTGTAGTAGACGGCACGGGGGAGGTCGTGTTAGAATTACGAAGCCTGCAGAAGACAGATATATCGTCCTATCAGCAAAAAGAAACAGGCGCAACACAGCTCAGCAGGTGGCAAATCAGTTTCTTGCTGCCTCAGGAAAGCAGATCTCCCGAAAAACTGTTGCCAGACATTTGAGGGGAGGAGGACTATACGCACGCAGACCTGTTGTGTGTGTCCCATTGACCAGACAGCACCGTACTGCCCGTTTGCAATGGTGTCGTGAGCATCACAATTGGACTGAACAGGACTGGGCATGCGTACTATTCTCAGATGAGAGTAGGTTCAGTCTGTCATCGGATTGTAGACGCCAACTGATCTGGCGCGAGAGTGGTACTGCTTATCGTCCAGAAAATATCCAGGAAGAGAACCGATATCCGACATGCAGTATCATGGTGTGGGCCGGCATCATGATCAATGGCCGCACGCGCCTACATGTGGTTGCGAATGGGACTATGACGGGCCAACGATACATTGATGAAGTTCTACTTCCTCATGTTCGTCTTTTCCGTGGTGCTGTCGGTGATAAATTTGTTTTTATGGACGACAACGCAACATGTCATCGAACACTCGCTGTTCAGGATTGTCTAGACAACGAGGGTATTCAACGTCTCGTATGGCCAGCGCGTTCTCCAGATCTAAACCCCATGGAAAATGTGTGGGATGCTTTGGGGAGGCAAGTTGCTGGTCGAAACTATCCTCCGACAAACAAGAACACCCTCATCCGTGCACTCACAGAGGAATGGGATAAATTGCCTCAACAGCTGCTGGATAATGTTGTGCAAAGTATGGTAGGACGTGTGGAATGTTGCATCACACTCCACGGTGGACATATCCCGTACTGATACCTTTCTTTAAGGTGCCTGCTGACTTTTAGATGCATTTTTCCATTTCTCCGTACGCAGATCAAATGAACATTTTTTTTCTTTCAGATGTTTCACAGCTTTTGTACTTTCCAGAACAATAAATATTCTTTATTCTAATGTCTGAACAGTGTGGCAACTATATTTTATCCTACTAGGACTCATGTCTCGCTTTTAATGTTATGCTACATAGCAATTTGTGATCTGTCCTTAGCAATTGTCCAGCAGTGTATATATATATATATATATATATATATATATATATATATATATATATATACATATATATATATATATATATATATATATATATATATATGTATATATATATATATATATATATAGGGAGAGCGCGAACTAATAGTAGTGGAAGTGAAAAAAGCAGTGGTTTAATTGAAATGTTTTTAATTGCAATGCAGTAATAGGAAGAAATTAATTATAATGAAGTAATGGTAATGTTATTAATGATATAAAATTGAAAAGTATGCTATGTATCACACATGAAAACTATGCTTCAAAAAGATATTGATAAATATTTCATCAACTACCTTATCGGAAATAACTTTCTCAGTAAGGTTTAAAAAAATGAAACAGAATTATTATTTTTATTCAAATTTCTATAATATTTTCCAGCTTAAGAATCTTTCTATGACCATGCTGTCAAAATATTCATCCAAAATAACAACAATGGCTTCTCTAATGTCAAAATTTTGAATTCTGCCAATATTGAAGAATTTTTCTAACTTTGCGTTTTATTAGTTCTGAAATATTTATTCGTTCAAATTTTGATTAGTCATGCATAAAAAGAAAGGAATTGTGTTTAAAAATTAACATTTTTACTGCTGTAACCTTGATAAATTCGAATACGTTAACAAAAAGGCATGAATTTTGAACAGATTATTATATGCACTGGTGTACAAAGCTTAAGCAACTATTTCAGGTTTCGCTGTAATCTACAGAAAAACAACCTGGAGGTAATACTAAATTCATACTACAGAAGAATTATGTATTAATTAAAAGATGAATAAAGCATAATAGAGCAAAAGTTAAAAATTACTATTTAAAAAAAGAAACTAAAAACATTCGCTTTTATAGTTAATCAGACTAAAAAGTAGAGTTTTCGCTTTAGATTGAAATTTAATCTTTTAGTTGCCAAATATGAAAATAGGATCTGGAATTAGTTGGAAAATCTAGAAATGGGAAATCGGTAATACTGATGATCCAGATCAGGACATTGAAAATAAATTTTTAAATTATTGTATTGCTATCGGTCCTTGACAAGTGTGAAAAATTTCGAATTAATCTGACCTCATAACAGGGGTAAAAATTGAGTTCAAAGATTCCATTACATACTGGTGAAGCTAATAAAAGAGTCTTAAAAAGGCTATTGACTGACGGAACAAAACTGATCCGAATGTTTCTGGGAGGTATGCGGTTTACCTTTATCACTATGATTGTGTGTTGCCGCACTCGTTGCAAGTTTATCCAACAGCTCATGAGGAAAGAATTCTTGTTCCTCAATGAACATCTAAGCTAGTTGTCTGGTATTCTCAGAATGTGGAATCCTGTTCTCCGTAGTCTCCTAAGGTATTTCACATATGTTCAACAGGATTTAAATCAGAACTAGCTGCATGGCCCGGCGTTGCACGGGCTATCTCTACTTTTATAAATTTTCCCTTTCTTTCACAAAATCAGCACTTCTAATACTCATTTTCAAATCACTCCCACCACCCCCTCCACCGCTTAGCCCGGCGTTGCTCGGGCTTTCTCTTTTCCTCATGACACCAGTATTTCTGCGTGTGTGTTTGTACGCGTACAATGTGAGTGATTTCTAAAATTACGTCAAAAAATTTTCCTTTTTCGAAATTTGTTCCATTCCACTTATTTTTGATTTAAGACATGTTTCTTTCCCCACTCTATAGCCCGAACACGAATTTCTTAGTATAAAATTACTGCTCTATCTTCCCCTCCTTCTCACAGAGAAGATATAGCTTCAAATTTCGATGTATGACTTATGAAAAAAAATATTGCGTTAGAATTAAAAAATTATTAATGTTAAGCAATAAATAGAAAACGATTCTGATGCTAAGAGTAAGACAAAAAACGTTCATCATTTTTTAATAATAGTTAGTTTCTAAGAATCTAAAATAATAAAATAGATTTCAAATTTTCATGAATCAATCCATCGTTACATATAGTTAGCTTAAAAATGTCTCTAAAATGTATTTTAATCCAATATAATAGACGATGTACTTTTTAATTAACAAAGAATTCATTTAGTAATGAGATAATAGAAATAATCCTTTTAAAAACATATATATAATTATTAAAATCAAATTTCTATAAGTAATAAATAACAAAAACAGTATGGGGGAAAGCCTATATATATATATATATATATATATATATATATATATATATATATATGTGTGTGTGTGTGTGTGTGTGTGCGTGCGTACGTGCGTGTGTGTGTACATGTTCTGAAAAAAATATTAAAAAAACCGATCTGATAAAAACATTATGATATTTTATTTTAATTTTAACCTTTTTCATTCAACTAAAAAAAGTTTAAACTTTAAGAAGTAGCGTAATGCGAAATTGAATGTCCCTTCCTCTTCAGTTTTGAACCTGGGAACTACCGTTTTATAAAGCAGTGGGTTTAACAGCCACGCTGAATTAAGCTTTAAAATAAAGGAAGATTTTTTTCAATTTCTCATTTCGTTATTTCTTAAAGTAAAAATTTTTTTCGGGATTCATTTTAAGTAAATGCTTTCAAACTTCATATATCGATTGCAAACAACGGTAATTCTTAAACAAAAAACTTTTTTAAAAAAAGTAATGTTTGCATATTTATCGCAAAAGGGAAAAAAAAACGAAAAACACATTTTTTTAAACCGTAATGTTTAAGATATTTCATCAAAATCTTTGTACAGATTACGTATAATATTGTTCTACATACGGAAAAAAGGTTTCGTGAGATTATTTTTATAAATAAAGAAGTTATTAAGTATTTAAATAAAATTTTGAGTATTTTTTGAAAAATCGTAAGAGAAATAGTTTTTGACATTAAATTTTTTAAATGACTGATTATAAAAAAGAAAAGCATGAACTTTTTTAGATTAAAATATTTTTTTCATTAGCGCGAAAGAAAATGCAAGCGGAACGATTTAGAAATCTTATTAATAAAAACGTATCGATTTTGACTCATTTTAAAAAATTGTAAAAAATAGAAAATATAATTATTTTGTAAAATAAATTATACCGTATTGTGGCGAAATAAATGATCTTTCTGAATCTGTAATTATTTTTTCTCTGAGTTTCATGAAAAAAAATTAAATCAGGTTTTAAAAATGTCTGAAAAAAAAAGAAGTTCCGAATTTTTTAACTTATCCCCTGGTGTAGAAACATGGTACAAATTATGCGTTTTAAGGTTTTTAAATTATATCTTTTTAACTAATTGGAATATCGGAATATAAATGGTCAAAACGGATTCCTCGAATCATTCCCGAAATTTTGGTTCCTTCGGCGAGTTTCTGCGTCGTGTGGTTCGTGAGAAAATAGGGAAACATAGATTCATACATAGATAGATACGTTTGTTTACCTACGAATTTTAATAGTGTAGATAGCATGCTTTCCAATACATTTTATGGATATCTTCACTTTCCTGAACAGTTTGGGATCAATGTCATTGAGAGGTGTCGTTCATATAAACGGCAAAGCCTAAAACAAATGAAACCTTGGAACAGACATACATGGATAGAATAACTTCAGTGTAGTAACAATCTACTGGAAGTACAATCTTGATCTTGCAAAAGTAATGCTCCATCCCTCCGTTCATCATAACATTTCCCTCTGAACAACCCCAACAGTTTATTTCCGTGATGATAGGGAGATGAAAGTTTGTACCTGTCTCCAATTCAACTGGTGAAGACAATCATTTGTCAGAGTGAAAGACATTCATTGATAAAAAGGATGTACTCTTTTATGAAATATCCAGTCTTTGGATTCATTATACCACTATAAATGGTGAAATTGATAGGCTGAAGTCAATGTTATACAGCATTCAAAACGACTAGTAAATAGATCACCTTCGTAAAAGAGGGATGCCTCAGTAAACTGGATCAGTTGTTGTCCTGTGTCCATACGTAGATGCTGAGCAATATCACTTTCTATCTGGTCAACCGCCACGATTTTTCTATGCTATACATTGGAAAGATTTCCAAGCCCGTGATATAATACTTCTGTCAGTTACAAACTCTTCATTAACACTCACTGAAAAAAACCCTTTTCAAACATACTGATAATTCTGCTACGTGTAAACGTGTCCTAATGGTTTCTTGTAGCCTTTGAGTGGTGTAGTGGAATCTAAATTGCATTAAAAGGCTGGTGGAAATGCAGCTTTACTTTTTTTAATTACTTTACTCTAAGAGCGCTGAATCTATGCGTTTAATCACCTCTGACCAGCTCCTGATAATCATATGCATGTATGGCATATGATTGTTTATAATTCAACACGCAAAGTACCTGGATGCTGAAATACTGAAAGATACTTCTTTCCGTACGAGGTTAATAAAATTATATGTATAATTTCATAAACCATGTACGGAATTTCAATAAATCGAACTCAAGGCTAAACAATATATTTATAAATTTAACAAGACAGTATATAGGTCACAATTCCTTTTCTTACATTTACTAAAACTAAAACCGTTTTATATGCAGAAAAACTTGCATTACTTATAAGAAAAATATATATATATATGGCAAAAATTATCTTATTCTCCATACATGTTTGCAGATGCATGCTCTTTTAAAACTATATACTCCTCGGAGATTTTCCAAACTATATTTTTATCTTGAAATAATCTTTTTTCCCTTTAATAGCTTTCTAAAATACTTTCTCTCTAATTAAATCATAATATTACGATTGGCAACATTCTAAGAAATAACGTTTTTTTGATCCGCTAATCTATGAGAAAACACGTGTTTTGAACATTTTGTCATTCTATTAAAAACCAGGAATTTTTTAACGTGTCAAATTTTAAGTAAACATGTTTGTAGAAGAGTAAAAAACTTAAGTCTGCTATTTAACTAATTATTTTATTTTATAACACAAAAGATTTTTTGCATTTTTGTTTATAATTCCATGTTAACAATTTTTGTTGCTTTTTCACTTATATTCTAGAGAATTTCAGTTTTAAAAATGCTTTTCAAATGTTTGTGCTACTTACTTTCTGTCAAAGGCAACAAAATATCTAAATGAAGCACAAAATATAGGACATGATAAATAAAGGACACTATAATACAGTTACGTAAATAATTAAATCACTAGTTTTTATATGCTTTAGTTTATACAGTACAGTCCCGCTAATCCGAACGGCTCCGCGGAAAATTTTTATAATTTTAAGGACGAAAAAAAATTGGTGAATATTTCAATATAAAACAGTGTAAACCTTAATTCAAAACAGTTCTTTATTTAATATTCACGCACTGTACATCAAGTTATGGTACAAATTTTAAAATGGAATAAACTACAAAACAGAACACTAATGTTTAGTATGAAAAATTGTACACAACATAAGATTAAATATAAAATATGTACAGTACAGTACAGTACTGATAATGTAGTGAACAAGTACCTTATTACATTAATTCAATTATTTTTTTCTGACGCAACGAAGACAGTCTTTTCGATGATGCGCAATTTCGCCAGCGCCTCATAAATAACACATCAGGTGGTGTAGTGTCGGGCTGTTGCTCCAAGTAGCGCAGGGCAAGGTCAAGGGCAGCTGCGCCGTCTGCATGTGGCACCACGTCCTTCTTATCGCATTGCGTCTCGTCGTCACTCCCTTCCTCCTCCATTGGCTCTTGAGTCACTGCCGCAGCTATGTCGTCATCAGTCAGAAATTCGGCTGTTTCCCCGTCTTCTTCCATCCGTTTATTGATGTCTCTTTCCCCAGCTTCCTCGCAACCAGGAATTGTCTGCACTAGCTGAAGCAGACTGGTCACATAATTTTCTGGTTGGTTTTCTGCATACTCAAGGGTTGGCCATAGTTTCTTCCAAGACTTTATTAAAGTTTGGTCAGTTACGTTTTCCCAGGACTCAGCAGACCAATAAACAACATCTTTCATGTTCGTTTGTTTTATTTTTGCAACCAAAGAGACTGTGTCATCTTCAATCAAGGTTCGCAAAAACTGCTTACGGTAAATTTGTTTAAGTTTTTGCAAAACACCCTGATGCATAGGCTGTAGTAAGGGTGTAACATTTGGCGGTAAAAATATGGCTTTAATTTCACCGCTAGAAAGTTCTTCAGTGCCTGGGTGCGATGGCGCATTGTCAATCAAAAGAATCGCACGTTGCGGTAAATCATTTTCTTTATTGAATTTCTTTACAGCGGGAACAAACTGGTCATGAAACCACTCTTTAAACAACATTGCATTCATCCATGCTTTTTTTTGGCTCCTGTAATATACTGGCAGTGATTTCATATTCACGTTTTTAAAAGCTCTAGGCTTAGCAGATTTGCCTATCACCATTAATGGGAGCTTGTGATTACCAAAAGCATTGCTGCATGCCATTAATGTAACTCGGTCTTTGCTCATTTTATAACCTTGAGCACTTTTTTCATCCTGTGAAGCTAAACTCTTTTTAAGCAGTGCCCTAAAGGTCAGGCCCGTCTCATCGGCATTGTAGATTTGTTGTGGAGAATAATTTCCCTCAGCTATTAAAATTTGCAAATGTGGTCACGTATTCCTTTGCTGCGTCAAAATCAGATGAAAGCTTTCCGCCGGTAATTGTCAACTGACGTACCCCATGTCGCTTCTTCCACCGATCTAGCCACCCGATACTAGCACTGAAAGAGGCATCACCGTTCATTAATTTATATAATTGAATAGCCTTTTCTTGAATGATAGGCCCACTGAGGGGGTTCCTCTTTGTCTTTCCTGGGTAAACCAAATATGAAGCGTATTATCAACTTTATTGTACAGCGATTGCTTTGCTGTCTGTCTGTTTTCAAGAGTCTCGCCAGAATAATTAGCACAGTATTGTTCAAGCTTTCTAAGATTTTTTCTACAATCACAAATTGTAGCTTTGCCAACATTAAACTCTGTAGCCAATTTTGTCACACCTTCACCTTTATCTAAACGCTTTAGAACCTCTAGTTTGTCTTTAAGAGTAAGTGTTGAGTGTTTACGCTTACTCACCATAACAATCTGTTTACGTACACTGTATCACAGATAAATGTCCAAAACACACAACAAACTGTTTTCATTGTAGAATATCACACTGTAACACTGTTATTAACACAGAGACAAAAGCGGACGAGTGTAGAACGAGCGCGGAACGACTGACGGCCAACAGTACGGGCACACGCACACGCAGTCACACTGACACACAAAGTTAGGAGTGTAGGAGGGAGGACACACGCGTCGAGGAGTGGGAGTACAGTCCACGCGGCAAAAAAGCGGGCGCGTACGCTCACATTACGACAAAATATATAAACACAATAGACCCGTACTCCCGGTTGAAATAGTGATTTCGCTGTTACTCCGGCTAATCCGAACAATCACGTAATCCGAACAGGGGTCGGTCCGATATTGTTCGGATTATCGGGACTGTACTGTATTATAGTTTGATTGAGAATGATCTTACATTTCACTGACAACGCAAAGCAAAAACCTGTACCCTTATAAAGCAACATCAAGTTCATAGAAATAACATCGGCAGAAAAAGATTTAAGAACATGATGTTTAAAATTAAATCTTTTTTTAAAAATAATTTTTAGACTTTTTTTAAATTTAAGACCGGGATATTTTAAAGCTTTTTTTATTGCTTATTTTTATTCTTATTGGGCTGGTGCTGTACAATTGCAAACCTAGTGCATTCCCCGTTAGCTAAAGTCAAATTTTAGTGTGGTACCATGTAGGTGTAATACCAATTGCAGCATTTTTTAAAAAATTTTGACGACTAGTTTCCTCCTTAGAGGGAGACATCTGAGCTCTATTGATGCGAACATGTACAAGGATTTAATTTTACCGACAGTACCTAAGCCAAATAGACACTCTAAGAATTTTTTACATGCTGTACTATCATATGAAATAGCCGCTGTCGATTTTCTGCATCATGAAAATCCACTGACTGGAGCCAAGGTTGAACCCGTGACCTTGGGGGCAGAAGGGCAGCGAAAAAACAACCAGTACACCCAGCCGTCGGATTTTTTTAAAGTAATTTCCGTAAAATTAGTATTTATGTCATGAATATCTAAACTTCAATTCAATAACAAATATTTGGGGAGAAATTACCTTTGCATATATATACTCCTTTAATATACAAGTTTACTCTCTAAGTGATGTGGATAGATTTCGTCACACACTTTGTGATACCCCGCGAGCTGGGGGTATCATTTCGTCACACACTTTGTGATACCCCGCGAGCTGGGAGTATCATTTCGTCACACACTTTGTGATACCCCGCGAGCTGGGGGTATCATTTCGTCACACACTTTGTGATACCCCACGAGATGGGGGTATCATTTCGTTACCATCCACAGGACCTATGTTTGACAGAATGAAGGGTTGACCACTAAACTCTGCCATAATAAAATTAGTCTATTATGATCTTAAGGTATCCGACTACGCTCGGAACCGTGATTTTAAAAAAAGCGCATAAATAGATAATTTTCCTGATATTTAGGGTCACTTAGATTAGAATACATGTGTAAAATGGTTTTAGGGACATTTTGACAAGAAAAATTATTTAAATACAATATTTTGGCAAAAAATTAACTTAGAATAACTTTTTTCAAAATATTCTCCTTTTGTAAAAAATGCTTCTAAAATAATAATATTTTGCTTATATAAAGTAAGGACATCTCCAGAGTCCGAACTATTTTTTTTAATTCCCCTTATTTTCAGAGTTACAATCAATTGAAATAATTATCGGCGTTTTTTCTTTCTCAAAATTTCTCCCCTCTGTTGTCATAAAACATGGATAAACCCACTTCTAAGTTATATATTTCAAAAATTCCGGTTGAGCCTCTGTACAGATGTCTGAGCTGTATACAGGTAAAATATTATTATAATAGAAGTATTTTTCACAAAAGGAGAATATTTTGAAAATGGGTCATTCTATGTTCATTTTTTGTCAGAATATTGTACTTAAATAATTTTTTTATTGTAATGATATTCTTAAAACAATTTTATGTACATTTTCTAATCTAAGTGACACTAAATATCATTAATATTATCCATTTATACGCTTTTGCAAAATCACGGTTCCGAACGTAGTCGGATACCTTAATATATATTCAATAAAACAACACTAGACTAGAAGGCTTATGATCAGGAGTGATGCGACGTAAACCGTAATTCTGATAAATAGCTCAATTAACCACTTAATCTATGTTTATAGATTATATCCTAGCTCAATATAATCCGCTATAGTCTTAAAGCTTAATCTATATAGAAAAATTCGCAATATAGAGGTTCGTTATATGGAGGTTCAGCTGTATATTAACCCTTTCACTGGATTGCGCATACACCGAAAGAGCTACCAAAAGTTGGCCACAACCTGTTTATCTGTACAGTGTACGGGTACCGATACTTTCTTCTTTCTATATTTGATTTGTACATATTTTTAATTCTTATAGGTAGATTAGTATTGCTAGTGTTTTTTAGAGATACAATTTGTCCATTGTACTGAAATACTTCCCCTTCGGAATTTTCTTAGTGAAGAAGGCTGGAATTTTTCATTCAAGGCATGGATTCTTAGATTCTTGAAAATGTGTGTAATTCGCTTCTGGAGAAAAAATAAAAATGGAAAGTTAATCCAAAAACGCAGATATTATACCTGTCTTCATTGCAATGTAAGATATAGTATTACACCATGCTTTTCAAATTGTGTGTGTGTATATATAAATGCACACACACAAATCTCAACCATTTGAAAAAGAGGTACAAACGTGAAAGTGTTTTGTAAGTTTGAGAGAAATTCTTTGAAGATATATGAAACATTCTCTTCATAGCATGCAAAATGTACTTAAAAAAGCAAACTTAAGAGATCTTTTGTGTTTCACAATTATAAAATAAAAAATAGTGTGAAAACTTTAAAATTGAAAATTAAAATCAAATTTTTCCATTTTCGCATTATGGTAGCTATATACAATAAAACATGTGTTCATTTTGGAACATTTTGGTCTAGAAAAATTTTCCGTTTAAGGGGTTAAACTATGCCAAAACAATACAAACTACTTAATCTAAAAGAAAAGCTTTTATGAAATTTCAACGTCTTCTATAAATTACACGCACGAATTGAAAAAAAAACATGTATAACAGATATAACTATGCAAAATATTTGGGCAACAGGAAATTGCTGGATATGCAAATAAATAAGTTGTCCCCAGAAATACTTTGGTTATTTTGCTCTTCTAAAGTAAGGCGGTCTATTTTGTGCACTGTGATTGTTTATTATATTTCATATATGTGAATTTGCGCAATAGCTCTTTCTTCAAAAGAAGCAGTAAAATGAAAATATAAATTTTGTTTTCCAATGTTTTTGGTGCACCCGTTTGGAAAAATATACACAGCATTCCAACAGAAAGTAATTCAAATTAATGTTTGAAGTCCATAAATCATTTATTTATACAATTATACAGTTTATATTTCAGAAAGCGATTTTCACCAATAGTGGGAAAATTTATATATATTTCACGTCTTTACAAATATTCTTGAATTATGAACATTAGCAGATTCGTTTGATTTCTTTCAGTCAAAAGAAATATTTTGGAACTGATAAAATGTAATAAAACAATTTCTTTGTGTTATTTGTTGACTTTTTAAATAATTAATTAGAAATAATCAATTTTTTCTGTATTTTTACTATATAGGAAAATTAGCAATGGTTGTTTTTAAAAATTCAATCTGATTTCCGAGCATCTCAATACTTTTAAGTTAGTGTTTGCGAGAATTCTCTCTAAAAAAGTCTATAATTTTCTTAGTTTTAATTATTTCAATAACTTATTGTATCTTTCCTTATTTCCTTCTCTTTCTCTCTCTATCTCTCTATTAGTATCTCTCTCTATCTGTTTCTATATCAGTATCTCTCTATCTCTATCTATCTATCTCTATCAGTATCTCTCTATCTCTATCTCTCTCTATCTCTATCAGTAACTCTCTATCTCTATCAGTATCTCTCTACCTCTATCAGTAACTCTCTGCCTCTATCTTTTCTCTCTCTATATATATCAGTATCTCTCTACCTCTATCAGTATCTCTCTACCTCTATTAGTATCTCTCTATCAGTATCTCTCTACCTCTATTAGTATCTCTCTATCAGTATCTCTCTAACTCTATCAGTATTTCTCTCTCTCTAACTAACTATCTATCTATTTAACAATCTCCCTCTCTTTCTCTATCAGTATCTCTCTCTATCTCTCTCTCTCTCTCTCTGTCTATCTATCTAACTATCTCCCTCTATATATATCGCTCTCTCTCTCTCTCTCTCTCTGATATTCTCTGCTCATCTTCAAAACTACGAGACCAGTCACCAATGGTGCGCTTATTACTTCTAAATGCAATGTTTATTAACTGCTAATCAGAGTAGATTTGCATACATTGATGCAATATTTGTCGTAGTCACGACTTTAAATTTCCCTAAACCTAAAAAGGATTTTTGGAAAATTACATGTGAATACTGCCTCAATTTTGATTTTAATTTAGTATTTAGAAAATAAATGCAAACTCAAATCTAATGGAATTTATATACTTATTGTATTCCATATGCAGTTTTTAGCAATTTGTTTTTGTTCATTTTTACTAAAAGCATCGAAAAATTAAACACAAGTTTATAAAGAATTTATTTTGAAATTGGTAGAGAAAATAGATTTAAAAAAACACCGTAAAAAATCCGGCATATAAAGCGCACTTTTAACACAAAAAATAAGGATAAATTTATGGATTTGCGTTATACACCGTGTGATGTTCCTCCCCTTGTAACAACATCTCTCGAAGTATTAGCGAAAGAACTAGGATCAAACATTATCTTAATATGACTTTATTAAGATATTCAACTTAAAACTTTAACAATTATAATAATTAAAATGAGAAAATCTACGATAACGAAATACACAACACACACAATATATATATATATATACACTGGTGTGCAAAAATTAAGGACGAGACTGTTTTTTCAATATAACTGTGTACCAAAGCTTTCCAAATCAATACATTTAATACCGTAAGATCCCCAATACGTAAGGACTTGTGTAATGTAAGCAACACTTACTAAAAGAGAAATCAGAGGGATAAAAAGAAGCTAGATTGAAAAAGTAGCATGGAGCGCAAAATGCGACTGAAGGCCGAAACATCCCTGTGATGGGTGTCCAGCAAGAAACATCCGGTCTTTAGTAGAGGATATGATCTCCCCTGACTACTAGGCAAGTTTCACAGCGTCTGCTTATGCTGAGAATGAGGGTGTCAATGAGTTGTTGAGGCATTGCTGCCCATTCGTCTTGCAGCGCCAATCGAAGCTCCCGAATCGTTACCGGTGGTAAGGTACGAGCTGCCGAGCGTCTGCCTAGAAAATTCCATACATGCTCGATGGGATTGAGATCCGGAGATCGTGCCGGCCAATCCATACGTTCAATATCCTCACTCTCTAAGAGCTGTTCGGCAGCTACTGTGCGATGATATGGTGCATTGTTGTCCATGAAAAGGAACTGCAGACCCTTAGCGCCTCTAAAAAGACGCACATATGGAAGAAGAATCTCATTACAATAACGGGTCCCGTTGACTGAACCTGCGTCGAAGATGTGAAGGTGTGTATGACTACCAAGCATGATGCCTCCCCAAACGAGAACACCGCGACCTCCATACCTGTCCCTTTCAATGATGTTCGAGGGATGATTGCGGCTTCCCCGCTCTCTCCAGATGCGATGAGAATCGCTACTCAAACTGAATCTGCTCTCATCTGTAAAGAGTACTCGTCCCCATTCATTGTCTCTCCAATTCCGGTGTTCCCGGCACCACAGAGAACGCCTTCTCTGATGGGCAGGAGTTAAAGGTACTCACCGTACAGGGCATCGTGCAAACAGATCACCACTGTGCAGTCTTCTAGCCACGGTAAAACGCGATATCGGTCGTCCAGTCGCCTGTGTCGCCTCTAGCGATTTCTCCCGCTGTCTGCCGCCTGTTTCTTCTGGCCTGTAAGACAATGTACCGGTCATCTGCGGTGTGGTTCCTCGTGGACGACCACTACTGAACCCCCGGATAGCTGTTCCTGTAGTTTGAAATTGTCTCCAAAGTCGTGAAAGGATGCTGTGAGCAATTCCGAACTCTGCAGCCACACTTGTCACACTGCGGCCTTCCTCCAACTTCCCAATGATTCGACCTCGGGTAAAAGCATCCAGATGTCGTCTAACAGATTGATTATTCGCCATTTCTCGCTGAGGCAGCAACTCGGTGTGATTTTAACTGCTATACGGCGTGCAATCTCTTTGCCAGAAATACTGATCATACACCTACACAATGCTTTATACTACTCAGACACTCCCCCATTACGTCTACCTGCATATCTGCGCATGTGCTACCGTACATCACCTTACTTAATCTCTTGATTGGTCTTTCTGTACGCTCTGCCTCTTCGTTCAGCTGATATGCTAATTTTTCGACTTCGTCCTTAATTTTTACACACCAGTGTATATATATATTTATAATAAGACTTAATCCAAATCAAACCAGTATCAGTAAGCGAACAGCCTATAATCCTCGATTTTAATATTAAATAATCAATCCTACCTTATTACAGCTTGTAGTAACGATCAATCTTGTCTTTATATGCAATGGGATGCAACTTTGCGGAATCCTTCTAATCGAGTACTAAGTCGAGTGGCCCTTAAGAAATTACGTGCCTAAAATTTATTCTTCGACTTCTAACT
>BMAU01016173.1:0-10003 GCA_019973935.1 Trichonephila clavipes
AGGACTTTGGGTTGACTTTATTACAACAATAATCAATTGAGGAGATCAAGCACTTCCACAAATTTGAAATTATTTGGTAAATGCAGTCAACATATCGTGCTAATTTTTGAAAATGACAAAGTATAAAATACCATGAGATTGACATTTATACAAACATTCATTCTTTTGTGAAACGACATTTCAAGCAAATTCTTAAATATCCCAAACAACATTGTAACTTTTATAAACATATGTGTTGTAAAAATATTCTTAAAAATAATGCAAAGAAAATTTCATAACAAGGACATTTTGATAAGGTAATTTCTCAGTAAAAACTCTACTTCTGTGTGTATCAACTATTTATAAAAATACATTAAGGTAAATTTAAAGGCATGTATATAGTTACATAAGAAAAACTAATGAACTTCACAATAAAGATGCTTTTATAAAAAACACAGTGAAACGACTTAACTTTTAGATTACATTTATATTTTAAAAATTACATATACAAAGTTAATGACCGAGTTAGAAGTTGAGGTGTGAAGACTATGGCCAAGCGATAACTATCAAGTCCACAAACTGCTTAAAATTTCTGAGGATTCTTACTGTGCAAACTTTGAAAGTTTTATAGATAGAATATATCTACCAGCATCTTATCAACTTTCAAAAGGTGAAGAAACTGCTTTCTTCTGTTGCCACATGTATTAAATGACACAAACAAACAGTTTTTTTAAGCAAATAGGGAACTACATTTCCCTCCTTGCATTATTGCAGCATTATCTGCTATAAACAAAACAAAGTGCTCAAAAAAAGAATATCCTACATATTTTAAAACAATTCATAATGAGTAGGTCTGTAATTTCTTTAGTGGAATTCCTTATTAAATACTGAATTACAAAAAGACTACTTTGAATTATATTTTGAAGGATTTAAGTGACCACACAACAGGATATAATTTGTAATTTATATCATTACTGCTATAATTTGCAGCAGAAAAAGATTGTTTCATGTATAGAATCATGAACTTTTTCTGACAAGAAACTAGTTCACTAACCATAACTGATGTTTTAGTCCTTCACATCCATACTGCTTGACTATATCATACTTTGGAAATATTTTTCAAAAAGAGGGCTGGCATTTTTTAAAAAAAACTTAATGGTTATGAGTTTTATGGTTTTTGTCTTAATTATTTACCAATCATTGTGAATATATATTGGTAAAATAAAAGCTGTATAGGAAGGGTGATAGTCGGTAGATGAAAATTTTGCAAAAATACATAATGAAAGGTTGAAAAGTGTAAATTTTATGCATAAGGAATAAAAGTAGGCAAGTATGTCTATGACAATAGGATATTTACATGCTGCTACATCAAAATGCAAAGTCGATCAACTTTTGAAGGGTCATTCTTTTTGTTAATGAAACTGTTTCATATTGAGATAATACTTTAATTTATAGTAATTTATTATGGTACTAATTTATAAGCTATCTACTAAGAAACTGCAAGAGTAGATGTTTTTGGCATAATTAACTTTTATAATCCACTCATTTCAGATACTTTTACAAATTTAGCATATTTAGCTGTAGTAAAATGGTGACACCCTTCAGTCATTCTTGGGAACTACACACTCCAACATCTTTGTGAGTAGGAAGCTTATTCATAAAATCCTTTGTGTTGCTGAATACTGGGTATTCAAAGTTCTTTCTAGTAATGATTTTACATATACTTAACCACACTCCACTGACAATAAAAACCTCAACATTCACAACACATGTGAAAATAAAATGAAAACTTATCTAGAAATTGATTCTTACAATACCATCTCTTGACTATTGACAGAAATACAAAATAAATTGGTGAATTTTTTTAGGATACATCAGTATACATAACAACCTAAAAATATCAACAGCTAATCACATGAAAGAAAATTAGGACTTCACACAAGTGAGTTGCTAATAATACTCTGCTCTTCAGTCTTCCCAATAATGCCTGAAATTACCCTAGAAATCTAACTTCATACAGAACTATTTTCTATAAAAAATTAACACATGAATGATACAATTTCTATTTTTAAGATTTGTTTATGAAAGGTAAAAGGGCAAAGATTCTTAACTTTATCTTAAAGGTACTCTTTATTATGATCAATAATGCACAATTTTTTCAAAAACCTACAGTACATTTTTTTTTAATAAAAATATTGGATAATTTTATAAAGTACTAGCTGCATCGGGCCTGATCGTTGTCACGGGCTTTCTCTACTTTTATAAATTTTCCCTTCTCTTCACAAAATCACCACTTCCATTATTCTTTTTCAAAGCCACTTTGACATTTTTGTTTCTTTCCCCTCCGCTTAAGCCTCCGGGCATTTACCGAGTGTAACTTAATTTCCTCTTCCTTCATGACGCCAGCACTTTTGTGCGGGTGTGTGTGTGCTCATGACGTGAGTGATTGCTATAATAATGTCATTAAAATTCCCTCTTTCGAAATTTTTTAACTCTTTCCTCTTCAGTTACACCCCTGCGTTGCACGAACATTTTTGAATGTATAACATAATATCATGGAAATTCTTCTCCTCCAGCTGTTAGCACTTCCTCTTGTGTGTGTGCATGATTTCTATAGTATTAACGTCACAAATTCCCTTTTTCGAAATTTCTTCCACAGCTTTCCATTGTCAGACACGCAGCTTTCTTTATCTCTCTCTAGAGCCTGGCATTACAGTGGCTTTTTTGAGTGTAGAACTATTCCCCCTGATTATTTATAAATGATGAATTAAAAAATCTTACGATTGCTATTGAAATGATTTTTTTTCTGATCGTTTGAATGCTTGATTAAACATATTGAAGCATAAAACAATATACATGTATATATATATGGTGAAAAGTCTATATTCCCTAGTTTACATTCACTAAAAAAAAAAAAACATTCAAAAACAAAAGAATACTGTCTGATAAAAAATATTTTAGTATTTTTTATTACAATTTTGTAGTTTTTCATTCCACTGTGTTTAGTAAATCATTTAAACATGTATCTGACGGGGAAAAAAGTATATTATACAAAACTAACATATTCATTATTTTAACAATAATTATTTTCTTAGAGCTTAAAATAATAAAAAAGGGGTTTGTATTTTCATTTACTCAATCATTCGTTATATAACAATAATTTCGCTTTTCAGGTTTTGAAATAAAAACAGATTAAAAAATTATCATTGAGCATTAGTTGTGACATATCGTTATATTAAAATGACTGTAAAAGAAAATCTTGTTTATGGATAAAGACTTATTTAATATTTAAAAAGATTGCAAAATAATTGAATCAATATAAGATATATATTACTTCTATTATATTAATTATAAAATATTTTTTCTATATTTGGTCTCAAATTAAATAATAATTTAACAAAACAAATATTTCAATGTAAGTGAGAAAATTAGTCTTATAAAGTAAACAGAAATTAATGAATGTAAATAGAAATAAAAATTATTTCAGAAAAGTAATAGCAGTAGTAAAGTTTTGCCATTGAACTATGGGTGAAATAACCTGAAATAGATAAACCGAAAGAAAAAATTAATGATAATAAACATTAACAAAATAATATCATAAATAAGAAATATTAAAAGCCATCAACAGGAAAAAATTAAATTAGTATTGCATGAAGAATGGTGTAACACTATCTAACATCTCTGTAATATCTCTGTATATTATAAAGTATTAGTTATAATTCAATTTAAAAAATTAAGTTAGTATGAACTAAAAAGTAAAAATCTATCTAAAATGGGTCCCTGTTGAAATAATCTAAAATCAACAACAGTACTGAATGATACAAACAATAAAAAAAAACATGTTGTCAAAAATTAATTATTAAAAAAACATACTTTTCGCCATATTTCTACATCAATTGTAATTCTATTACAAAGAGCACAAACAAATGAGTACATGCAATCATAAATAACTATACTGATAACTGAAAATATATATATCATATATGGGAAAAATAATATAAAAAAATATGTATAGGATCCCAAAAACTACATGAGGGTAAGATTATCAGAAGCAACATTAAACCATCAGATGTAAAATCACATCAACACTGAATTTTAGAGAAACCAAAAGGGGAGATATGAGAAAATCTTTTCTTCATGGTGCATATTTTTTCAGCTAACACTTTTGATCACAAATAATTGATTTATATATTGCAAGATTGTCAGAAGCAAAAGTAAGTGGAGACAAAAAATCAGGTCAACATTGAACTTAAAGAAATCCAGAAGAAAATATGAGAAATATTGTTTCAAGGTCAGCAAATATATCATAGTTGTATCCCAGATCAGCAAATAAGCTTCTGTTAAAAAATTTGATTTTTTTCCATTTAAAAGAAAGATAAGATCTTATTTGTCATAGAGCCCATAAACAGTGACATAAAAAAACATGGTTCACAATATTACCAATTTGTAATAGCAATTAGTTTGAATTAAGTGTATTTTCTCCCCTGTTATACTTCAAGCAATATATTTCACAAAGATGAAAACATTGAATTAGCTGATGAAGGAAGAATAGCAAAAAGCTTTATTTTCAACGACAGAAAATATTATAGTAATGTATTGATACATAAAAAGGTATACAATGCATATGTACAATTTGCTAAAACTACATGAAGAACAGATTGTCAGAAGGAACATTTAGCAATGATGCCACAAACAGTTTTGAACAACAAAATAACAGAAAATCTTACATACCGTAAAATCTGGTGTATAACGCCCACTTTCAGCATAAAAATTAAATTGAAATTTAGGGGTTCAAGAACTTTAAAAACAAAAAAAAGATGAGTATAGAAAAAAAATTTGACTTCTAGAAATATCAAAATAATGTTTATTTAAAAGAAATGACACTCTTTATGAACTTAAAGAGTTGTTATTCTATGTAGATGTATACTATTTTTTTCTATACCTTGAATAATACCTCAAATAAATTACTTCAAAAACATGAGAGCATTGCATATGGACATTTCAGGTCTCTTCGTACAAAAAGAGGGTGCGTTATATGGCGAGCATAACAAACATTAAAAATGCAGCTTAAAAGTATAAGCGAGCATTATACACCCGATTTTATGGTAGTCTGATATTTTTCTTTGCATTGTTTTTTTAACGTCAAATTGTTCGATATCGTCCCCTTTTTATTCATTTCATCATTGAATGCGAATCTAAATAACTATGCATATCTTTCATGATATTCAACATTGATCAGCATCTGCTGATGAAGGAAGAAAAACAATTATCTTTTTTCAACCAAAGAAAATGTCAGAAATGTACATGCATAAAATCTTAAAAATATATTTGAAGAACACAGATTGTGAAGGAAAGTTAAATCCTAATGCAACACGACAAAAATTGCATTAACTCTGAATTTTAAAGTGCAAAAAAGAATTACTTTTTTAGAGCATTCAAATCCCATCCATAGTCTGATTCTGATGAAATTACCATAAAAAGCTCAGAAAAATCTTAAAACATAAATAAAAAATTCGCATTAGTATTTGCATTCCTTACCTATTAGCATCACTGCATTTAAATTGGCACCATGCAACTTGTGCTATTTCCCACCAAAATCTTTTTGTTTCATACAAAAATATTTTGTTTTAATATCAAGGAATGATTCGCGGTGGCACCAATTTGGTTGTGGTGACACTCAATAAGTTAATACCTAAAAATCTAACTTAAACACAATATCTACAATCTTATAAATCCCAATTAGTTTTGCATTGAGTTCCATTTTCTTTTTGTTATCCCTAATATTATAATCGCAAAAAGTTTGAATGTATGGATGTTTGTTACTCTTTTCATGCAAAACAACTGAATGAATTTTAATGAAACATTACAATAATATATAGCTTATACAATAATATAATTTTTCTTGCTTATTGTAGTTTTAATTATATGATACCGTTACTCAAGTTTTTAAGTCAAAAAATGATTTGTTAAGTTTCTTGTAAACAGAAGTTTAGATAATGTGTAATACTTATGTATTAGCATCACCACAGCAAAATTGGTGCCATGCAAATCACACCTTGATATCAAAAACAAAGATTCTAACATATTTTTATATAAAACTAGCTGCACGGGCTATCTCAACTTACATAAATTTTCCTTTCTTTCACAAAAATCAGAACTTCTAATACTCATTTTCAAAATGACTTCCATCCTCCCTCTCCATCACTTAGCCTGGCGTTGATCAGGCTTTTCTTTTCTTCATGACACCAGCATTTCTGTGTATAACTGAATTAAAATGTAAAAAATAAAAGTCATGAAAGTGTCAAATTTTTTTAAAAAAGGTAGTTCTAAAATGTTGCAATAAATATATAAAGATTGTCTTTTTTATTATATTTTTCAAAGATAAATTAACATTATGCGCATAAAATATTTTTTCATATTCAAGGCATTTTTTATAAGATGTGGTATGTAAATGAAGAAATTTATTACAAAATTGCATTATGTTCAGTAAAAACAAAGGAAAAATATTTTTTAAATGCATTAAGAGGGGGGGTACATCTATAAACTTCCTGTAATGGCAAAAATTTTCAGAATAAAAAAAAAATGCTAACACTCATATGTGCTTTGATAAAATAAACGTAAAACATGACAAATGAAATTGATAAAAGTGTTCGTTTATTGTACTATTTGCATGAAATATTATATTCAAAGCACAGTTTCTAGAGGAGGGGCAAGGACCCTGTTCCATAAGTCACTCCACAGAATGCAAAAATAACTGCTTACATAAAAACTGTTTGAATAGTTGATTATGTATACACTTACATTGCATTATGTTAATGCCTAAATATATATAATTTTAATGACTACATTGAAATATATTAATTAATTTTTTTTAACTTTTAAAAGTACCTTATTTTTTGAAAAATAAAAGTAAAGATTTTCATTTTATCAAATTTTTTACAGATAATATGCAGCTGTTTCATTAAAAAAACTGCTTCAGTATGTGTTTCTATTTATCTAATGTTTTATAACATTTAAAACATTCTTTTTTGTAAAAAAATTAAAGATTGCCAGTTTTTATATTTTTTTTAAAGTGAATATGCAGTTATTTCATAAAAGTGTTAATTATGTTTTGTTTATGTGTGTAAAATATTTTTAATATTTAAGAAATGCTGCTTAAAAGATGTGTGATGTAAATAAAAATGTATTACAAAGTTATATTATTTCTAAATTATATTACTCTATGTCATCCATCAACAATACATATTAGAAAATTGGGGTAAAGCACACCACAAAACCAATGAATTGTTTTAGATTTTACAATTTAATGCAACTAACTACTAATGATTTAAATTTTATGATTTTAATTTTTAAATATTTTTAAAAACTTCTGAAAAAAAGTTTTGAATTTTCCCCGGAAATAAATTATCTTTCGATCTCCGCAGATGGCACCATGTTTAATAAAAACGATAATAAATGCGTTTTTAAGGTTTTTAATTAATATCTTTTAACTAATTGGAATATGGGAATATAAATGGTCAAAACGGATTCCCTCGGATCACACAGCTACAATTGAATATTTTAATTGCAAGTAATTAATCGCTAATCATCCAGACATTAAACATAATTACATAATAAATGTGAATAAAAGATTGTAATCAAAAAGTATGAAACAAAAATAAAGAATGTAATTAGAATTATTTAATTTATCGCAAAAGAGAAAAAAGTTGAAAAACACATTTTTTTAACCGTAATTTTTAAAATATTTTATCAATCTTTACAGATTCTTTGTACAGATTACGTATAAAAAAAAGTTAATGAAAACCATTTACAGTGTAATTAGTTTGAATTGTTAAGAATGTGTTATATTCAAAGAGAGAGAAATTCTGCCTGAATGTTTTTTATTTAAAAAAAATAGCGAACCATTCCATAAATTTAAAAAAAAAAGAAGGAAATTTCTAAATTTATTTTGAAATAGTTTTGAACATTTCTTTACGTAAGTATTTTTTAAAAAAATATTTCGTTTGTTGTTTCATTATTCCTCTTCAGGTTCGAACCTGGGAACTGCCATTTTAAAAAGCAACGCCTTAATCAACCATGCCCCGCTTTCCTTCGGTTATAACGGTAAAATAATCTTTAAAATATCGGAAGATTTTTTAAGTTTTTAATTAATATCTTTTTAACTAATTGGAATATCGGAATATAAAGGGTCAAAACGGATTCCTCGGATCATTCCCTAAATTTTGATACCTTCTGCTAGTTTCTGTGTCTTGTGGTTCTTGAGAAAATTGGGATATATACATAGATACATTTGTTTACCTATAAATTTTAATAGTGTAGATGAGTCAGATTTTGGCGGAAAATGGCGTGATTCACGAGGCGCCAATTTGGCTGTGGTGATGATTATACGTAAGTACTGATAATAATTACTTATTCTTTAACACAAATATCAGTGGATTATTTTAGACAATGAAATTCACTTCTTACCTGCTTTTATTCTTATTTTCAAAAATAATAATAATCTGTTACAAAAAACTTTTTTGCTTTTCTTTGTTCAACAACAAATTCTAAATCTTGCTTATTGTAACAATAAAGTTGAAAATCCTAGCTAGCAATATAACAAAAAGAGAATAGAGTAATAAATAATTTTTCTATGTACATTTTTTAATGATTTTATTATGCACATTTGGTAGTAACAAATTGATCCTTATATCAAAATAAATACTTTTATCACTTCTAGACCATAATAATAAAATTTAGTTTGGATGTTTATTTTGTTGCATTGAAATCTGCCAAGAATTGATGTTAAAAATTCTGTTTGAGCTCTATTACATTTAGACTTGAAATTTAGCAGATATAATTATTTTACAGAGTAGAGATCCATTTAAAGTTTCTTTTGTGGAAATTCACTTGATTATTGGGTTAAGCGAGTACAAAAAATCTTTCTACTTCTATTTTAGATATTATTAGAAATTCTTAATTCTGACCTTTTTATATCAAGAGGCGAGAGTTACAGCTATAGATATATTTTTCAATACAATCAAATTCTTAAGGCTAGATTTAAAAAATTTATGAATATGTAAACAGTATTTATTTATACAACATCGTAAAATACACAGTGAAGCGGGTGGATAATGGCTAGTCAGCTATAATTTTGTACTATTTTGCAACTGATGAAACATGGAGTTAGTCAATAAAAGAACAATAAGCTTTTCCAGACCAAATTGTTCAGTGCTAATAGGTTGGAAGTAGGCAAGACGTAAAGCTAAAGTGTACCGATATTCAGCAATGATTTAATTTCAAGCTTTACTTACTTTGGGGCTTAATACCTTGACATCAAAATCAGATAAATTGTAGCCCAAGCACAACCCAAGATTGATAATACAAAAAAAAAAACATGTAAAAAATCTAGAGTACGTAAAAATAAATTTAACTTAAATCACACAATATTGGCAATCTGTTAATCCCAATTAATTTTAATTGTCATTTCCTTCAGTTGCATTTTTCTACTTTTTTGTTACAATGGAATTTGCAACAAATCATTTTTTGACTTAAAAACTGACTTTTGAGTCACGGTATCAATTAATTATACGCAGGAAAATTACATTTCAGAAAATAAACAGACATAAAACTGTGTGATACTAAAGCAGAAATTATTGCATTAATTTAAATCAAAAAAGCTTATCTAAAAAAGAAAAATTAAGCACCAATTTTGAAGGAAAATTTTAAATATAAAAAATTGAACATGAATAAAATAAACAAATAAATATAAAGTAACCTAGAATATAGTAGAAATTATAACATTAATTAAATTACATCTTTTTTTTAAAATTACGTAAAAGGATAAAATGCGTTGAATGTAAAAATGGTTTGAAATAATCAAATGAAATATAAGCAAAACAAATGAACCTGTTGCCAAACCACCTAACTAAAAACCCGGTTATTGAAAAAAAAAATTTAAAAATAGCTTAAAAATTTAATTTTAAAAAATCTAAAGCAAATTTTGAAAAAAACTCTTCTTAGTGCACCATCATCAGAACCTAGA
>BMAU01016174.1:0-17220 GCA_019973935.1 Trichonephila clavipes
AAGAGTGTTGTAGGTTAGCGAAGAAGGCTATTGAGCTAAGAGACACATAGACGGAGCGCTAAGAAGATTAAAGTTGATTGTGTGATTAGTTTCTGGCTGATTATCAGGCAGCGATCTACCTTCGGAAAGTTTGAGCCGACTGGAAAGGATTGAAGTAGTAAAAATTCAGGTAATATTTAAACTTCAATTATAGGATAATAAGAGTAAATGTATCATAGAGTTAGTGGAAAGTTAATGATTGCTAGCAATTGAAATTGCGTATATCTCTCGGTCCTCTTATTCCGGTAAACCCGTTCGATATTGAGTTTAATAGTTGATTAGTATCGTATTTCGTGATTTAATTTAATAGTCAAGTTCAATCCCATTGACGTAGACATATTGATTCATTTTTGTATTTAGAAGGTTGATAAATGATTCAAGTGAATAAATATTATTTGTTATTGTGAAAATTTCGTGTAGTAATTCTTTGCCTCAATTCAATCTTAGTGTCCAGGGTGGAACCCAAGGAGGTTCCCACACGTGCTGCATATTTCCATTTTAAGAGTGATTTGCACGATACCTTCTTGATTAAGATATTTTGTCCCGGCAATTTTAAGGAATATTCAATGCAATCTAATAATTAATTATGTATATAATTAATGATGTAGTATCCTTGTTGGAACCAAATCAGATAGTACCTTCGGCCCAGATAGCTGTACTGGCAATCTGTTCCATACTGTCCACATAGAGATTTGTTGAAGAAAAGAGGGTGTATAATTATATATAAAGAGTGTTTTTTTTCCAGGTATAGAAGTTGGCATTACTTTCCAAGATGACAACCGATTTAACAGCTGTCAAGTGATTTATTCTCAGTTTGGTTTGGCAATTCATCAAACGATCATCAAGCAAGGCGTAGATCCGTCGAATGGGCCCAAAACGAAATTGCCGTTGTTCCTGATTTTCATAAGCGAATTTTGTTTAGCGATGAAGCGCACTTCTGGTTGAATGGCTACGTCAACAAACAAAACTGCCGCATTTGGAGTGAAGCTAATCCACAAGTGTATGTCGAAACACAGTTACATCCAGAAAAACTGACTGTTTGGTGAGCTTTATGGGCTGGTGGAATCATTGGTCCGTACTTCAAAAACGATGAAGACCACAAAGTTACAGTCAATGGTGATCGGTATAGAGCCATGATTACTAACTTTTTCATTCCTGAATTGAACAATCATGATGTCCAGGAGCTGTGGTTCCAACAAGACGGCGCAACATGTCACACAGCTCGTGCCACAATCGATTGATTGAAAGACACGTTTGGTGACCGCCTAATTTCACGTTTTGGACCTGTGAATTGGCCTCCAAGATCTTGTGAATTAACACCGCTAAAATATTTTCTGGGGGCTATGTAAAGTCATTGGTCTATGCGGATAAGCCACAAACGCTTGACTATTTGGAAGACAACATTCGCTGTGTTATTGCCGATATACGGCCTCAAATGTTGGAAAAAGTCATAGAAGATTGGACTACATCCGAGCCAGCCGTGGCAGTCGTATGCCAGAAATCATATTTAAAATGTAATGCCACAAGATTATCTTTCGAATAAAAAAAATTCATGTCAATCGAATAATACATCGTTGTTTTATTGCAATCTAAAGTTCCATACCTCTAAAAAAACACCCTTTATTATATATATATAGTTATAATATACATTAGTAGCATGCAGAATGTTTTATAATGTTTTTAAAAAATTGTACAATTCTTTTGTGTGTATATAATTAATTATAATGAACATATAAATTGTACAATTTCTTTAAAATAATGTGTATAACGTTCTGTATGCTACTAATAAAGCAAATCAAAATGCATGTTTCAAAAATTATAAAAACCGAGTTAGCAAAGAAACTGTAGAAATTTTAAGAAAATATTTAAGAAACTGTAAGATTTTAAACCAAAAAAATACAAATAGTTTAGTTCTTATAAAGTTGTACATTTTTAACTCAATGCAAAAAACGATATTGAATCGTTTAATTTTGACGATGTATTTGGATGTTTTTTCTATTTTATAAAAAAATTAAGATACAATGAAAACTCTAATAGAAATTTTGGGAGTTGCAAAAGAAAGGATCTCGACTTTCTCTAATATAGAGATACTTTTGAAAATATTTTTAACTATACCGATATCAAATGTATCGGGTGAGAGATCTTTTTCAGTTTTAAAGCGCGTTAAAAATTATGTAGTATACAAGAAGACAAACTGAACTGCATGGCAATATGATATATAGATCAAGATGGTTTGAACCAAATAGATACTACAAAAATAATCGATGAATTTGCGAAAGAAAAATCAAGACGTAAAATTTTATAGCAAAATTGTAAGCTTTTAAGAAGGATTTTTAAAAATAAAGTTAAAAAATTTTTTGAGCCGTTAATATTTTTATTAGCAATACATTTTATTTTGAGAATTTAAGGTCAGCGAATCTTTTCACTATTTCAGTTTTTCGACTTTTCAGCTCATGGGTCTCAAACCTTTTATCACCAGGGCCCCCAACTAGCTTAATACGCCTCTGGTTCGATCTATTCATGTGAGAAGTCCACATCATCTGAAATGTCACAAAACCTATCACTTTTCTTCGCAGATTACACCTGGCAGCCGTAGTAGTTAGGAATACGGACTCGTGACCGGCGTGTTATGAGTTCAGAACCTAGTGCCACTGAAGACTCGCCGTGTAGAGGGGTTGTTGCACGTTACATTTGTATATGAAGGACATAGTGATTCTCAGCCTTTTTTAGTTGTGGTACACTTTTAACAATCTCAAAATTTGGTGGCACACTTTCAATAAAATGAGTTGAAACGAATTTTAATTATTTATAATACACTATATGTAAAAGAGTTTATGGTAATAATTTTGAATACTAAATAAAATAATATGTACGACAAAGACAATAGAATGTTTTTTGGGTGATTATAATTGCACAAACTAACTTTAAAAATACATTTAATGAGAAATTTGGGCTTGGGAATTTTTTTGATAATTTCGTTTATATTGGGTCGTAAAAATGATAATGCCACTCTCATTTTGTCATCTATATTTAAAAGTTTCGATCTTCTTTTTTCGCTTTTATATTTCTTAATGCTGAAGATTGGAATTCACATAAATAAAATGCAGGAAAATAGGAAGCTTTTTTGGCTCTTATGGAATTAAATTTTAATCCAAAATGAATGAACTAAATGTTTTGAAATTCAATCTCGATTGCTGTACAGCGAAATGAGAGAGTTCTTACTCTTCATTCAAAGTTAATTCCTACACAAATGCATCACAAATGGATTACGAGCAGAATTCAATTTTTTTCTACCTAAATTTGGGAAGTAGTGAATAACTCTCTCTCTTTTCTAATGTTGTCAATAACAGTTTCATGGATGGTTAATCTTTATTTACATAGAAAAAACGACTAAATGATTTGGTTCCGGATATTTTTCCCTCACAGTATAATTAATAATTAAAAAAAATTGACGGCACACTTCAAGAATTTGGCGGCACACAAAAGTGCCGTGGCACAGTGGTGAGAATCACTGGTCTATAACATCCTCTAATTGACGTGGTGTAGAAGTTCGGAGGGGGAAGCCCTTGTTCTGCTTTTTATTGTGTTACATTAATAAACACTCACTCGTAAATTACACGTTTTTAAATATCTATTGACTTTTTTATTTTTTTGGAAAATTGATATTCGCCCATTGCACTTCTAGGAATTTTACACAGCAATTTCATTGTTTATTTTAGTAGATTTGAGATTATATAACAGCATATTCATTTTCAAATGTTCTGTCTTTTAAGTTCTCTTCAATGAGTTAAAAGGCGTCACGGGGTTGAGCTGTGAAAAGCTAGCCAAAGAAAAAAACAAATTTTGTTTTGTCTCCTTCCAGTTCGGCTCTTTGGAACAAGGGGTCTTCTAGACAAATCTCTTCAGTCGGTTGATGGCGTTGGAGATCCAGCCATGACCTCTGACCCTATTTTCATCCCAGGTCCTACATTTCTTTCCAGACTCAGACAAGCCATTTTTTCCAACACTAAAAAAAAGGAGTCGGGTGTTATTTGCTTACTTGAATGCATTGTGGGAAAAAAATCTCACGAAGCTTATCATTACGTCTTTGTTGATGGGAACGTGTTCAATGGAACTGTACATTTAAATTGGCAAAATCTTACTGGTTGATTGCGTTAAAAAAATCTGTACTTCTAGACATATCTTGCATAAAAAATTCTACAAACACTGGTTTTCAAAATTATTTTTGTTTATTTTTTTTCCTTTGCAGGGACATTGGAGTGGGGTTTTTATTCACTTGTTTACTCAAAGTTAAATACTCATTGCATTCTTTGTTATTCAAAAGGCAGAATCGTGCTTCCTGTTTGTGAATAGAAGCGACTTGGGAAAAACTTCTAAAATTTTTTTTTTCTCAGGCAACCTGTTCAGGACGAGGCGATTTTCTGCGAGCCGCTCGCTAGGGACGGGGTAAATGCGTAAGAACTACTTACTTCAGGACGGGGCGTTTTTGTCGCTAAGCCTAACTTAAGAAAAAAACGCATAAATAATAATTTTCAGTCCTAACGTCGTAATTTTTGGCACCCCTTTAGAATACTACATAAGTTGTCTGTTACATTAAAACTAGAATGTAATAACATGTTTCCTTTAATTTATATAAAACTATACAAATAAAATATCACTTACATTGGGAAATAAATTTTGTAAACACTGTTCAATTTTTCCAGAATTTTCATTAACGAAACATGTTAATAAACTTTTAAATTAATAAAAAAATTTATGACAAAGAATATTTACAAAAACAAATAGCAAAACTAAAATGAAGACTGAGTGTGGAAAATCTCGAAGCATGGAGAAATGCTAAGTCTTATATTATTTGATTTGCAAGCATAAAATGTTTGTTGCGGGTTTTTTTATTTACACACGGTTTGTGACAATACATTTTGGCTTTTTAGACCCTTTTTATCATATTAAGGTTAGGAAAAGGCCTTCAAAACAATCAAATAATAATTTGAAGTCAAAGTTTTTGAAATAAGAAAATACGCGAAATATACCCGACAGCAACAAAAACTAACAGAACTGACGCTAAAACTTGAAAACACTCCGCACTGTTAAGAAAAAAAATTTAAAAAAACGGTGGGAGAGTTATTAGAAACGCGAAAGTTTTATATCAAGTGGAAATTTTACGAGGTATTTGTTTACAGTTCGATTACCCCCTCCCCCCCCCTACTCAGCTGGTGTGCAAAATATCACAAATCCAGGCAGAATATAAATTAACTGAAGGTCAGGTTACTCTAGCTACGTTCGACTTCAATATAATGGACATAGGGTGCCATCTAGGGGCCATTAAAAAGCGTTCCAGCTGAAAAGTCACATTTGCAACGCCCAGCCCAACACAGCACCTTTGTAAAATGCATATTTGCACCTCCCGGCCATGAGATGCGTGCGTGAAGAATGCATATTTGCACTGCCCGTTGCAAAGGGGTTAAAGCATTCAGTTGAACTGAAATTTTCAATACACGATTGCTTTGGATGACAATACGATACTTTAATGATAATTAATAAAAATTTATTGCCACTTAATATTATGATTCTGTCATATGTACATACATATTTATATTAATTGCAATTATTTGATAACAAGTAACTAAAATAAAATTTTTCTTTGTTGACCGAAGTAGGAATTGATTTAATTTTTTTATATTACTTGTTTAATAACGTATGGCTTAATTATAAATATACTTATGAAATTTGTGGCTATAAGGAAACTGGCGAAAAAACTACTTAGCACCTATAGAACTTTATCCGTTGAAATAATATCCAATCCGAAGGCGATATTATTTAAATGTTAAATCTCGGTGAGCGGTAATTTATTTTTCCATGATAATACACAATATTTAATAATTTTTCCTGAAAAATTTCTCAATTTTCTTAATAATGTCTTCATTTACTTTAGATTTCTAGTAATTGTTGTCAAATGTCTAAGCAATTTAATGTCAAACACAAAAATAGTTTTCTTAATATCTCTTTGCTAATTGTATGATGAAATATTTTTCTCTTACACAATTATCATTTTGTGTTGGAGGAAAGAAAAATTTTAAAATAGAAAAAAAAATTAATTAAATTATTTGAACAAACGAAAAAATTAAAAAATGGATTAAAATCTGACAGACGTTATTTCTCAAAATATGGTGTCGCCGAAGTAGCCTAGTTTTCAAGGTCACGGACTCGTTGCTCGCATATCATGAGCTCGAGCCTAGTGCCACTCAAGACCCACTGTGTGAAAGAGCAGACGTACGTTTAATCTGTCGAGACTCAAACGTCCTCCCATTGGAGTGGAAGTCAGGATGCCAGCTCAAGTGTCATCCTTGTCACTTGATCATGATTCAAAATTTCGAAGTACGTCGCCAAAAACTCTCGTGTAGCTGAACAGTGTGACATTAATATTCACTAATTCACTCACTCCATCCAATTTAAAATAAGTTCGAATCAATCAATCGAGTACAACCTACCATTATTTATGTGTGAAGATCTAAGTATGGGTTAAGTATATATATATATATATATATATATATATATATATATATATATATATATGGGAGACAACAAGGGGTCCAAGACATTTGTCTTTTCTTCTGGTTTATTTAAAATTAAACAAAAATAATTTAAAAAGGTAGCTATTCTAACAGATAGGTTTGAATGATGTGTCCACGGTAACGCCTGCTCGCGCACCTCTGTCTTTTCTTCCTCTGCTCTTTTCTAATGTCCAAGAGTTTCTGTTCTGGTTTGGATTTGCTGCGCCTGCGCGCGAAGACTGCGTTGTTATCTCGAGAACTATTGGATCCTACATCCGGCCAGCCTGACTGTACGCTGTCCGCAGCGGTATTTCCATGGAGACCAAAGGAGAATCTGAAACATACAAAAAAAGACGGAACAGACAAGGACTACACATCAAATACATAGAGATTTAACATATAATTTTTCTGAACTAGACAGTTTCTCCATCATGTGAAGGCATCTCTTCGACATCAGGAAGGTTCCACAGGAAAACATGTTTCACAGGCATGGCATGATTCTGAGATGACGATAGTACGGTAGGATGAAAGGAATAATTTATTTTGCTATCTTGGTCTTTATCAGATCCATCAGGCATAAGAACGCCTTTTTTAATTAACTCTTCTTTAGTTGAACGCATCGATATTTTCCTCTCTAGAGTTCTGAACGTCTGTTCAAAACGATCTCTCTTTTTCCTCCGTTTTCACTGCCAGGGCTCAAAGATTCTCCGGAGCATCGCAAACCGTCTATGTTTACTCTCCGTAGGTGAAAGGTTGGGTGATCGGGAGTTAGATTCAACGGAACTCTTTTTCATGGCACCATTGACTTTCTTACACAATACTATATCAGAACATTTTTCTCTTATAATGCCTATTTCTAGCTTAGTACTCTTAATTTTATAACATTTATAATTCTTAATTAGAGAACTCAAATCATTTATAGCATTAAAGTTTTTAACATATGGCAAATCATAACTAGAGTTTTCTATCACATTTGAAAAAGAAACAACAGTATTAGAATAAGCACCAGAATCAGCACCCAAAGAGGATCCACTTTCATTCAATAAAACATCGCTCTTTGCGTGGCCTACTTTCTTAATTTCAGCATATACACTGGGATGTATAATAAATTCTTCGGTCAAGGTCGGTGATATTGCCGTTCGAACACTTAGACTTGGAGAGCGCTGAGTTAGAGAAATATTTATGGCTGACACTTCTACCATACGCTTTTCGCCAAAACACGAACTTAATGTTATCATTTCTTCGGAAGGCTTGTTCACTCTAATTAGTGAGGAATTTAGAACTGGGATCTGGCAACCTGAATCAATCAAGGCTGTTACGGGCTGATTTTCTACAAAAACGTTTACATATTGGAGCTGTGCGAACTCATCGTTTTGTTTTTCGCTCTCGACTTTCAAAGTATTCGCGTTTTTTCTATTACGGATGTGGCTGTTAGATTCTTTAAGCTTAAAACGCTTCTCACAGTCTCTTGCGTAATGAGATGAATCACCGCATATATAGCAATTTTTATTTTGTCTTTCAAGATATTGGGGATAGTTCTCTTTAACCTTTGGCTTAAAGTTTCGTGGTCTATTTTTAAAGGGGTCTTCGGTATATCCATAAGTGTAATAGGAGTTTCCTTACGTGATCCGCTTCTAGATGAAATATAAATATCGCACTCTTTAGCTAAATCAATAGGCCTGAACCAATCTGATTCTCGAATGCCAATATGAGTTGCGGTTTCCTTATTTAAAGTTTCAAATAATTTATCAGAAATTATAAGATCACATAGAGATTCAAAGGAATTAACTTTTCTTAACGAACAATAATATATTGGAAGTTTGCCGTCAATCTTGCAGCAAATTGGATGTATGTCTCGCCTGATGATTTTACAGCATTTTTAAATGAGTTTAAACACTCGCGAGGGGTTACTTGGAATTCTCTGAGTACTATAGATTTTAGTTTTTCATAGTCATTTAATTCCTCCTTTTTAATATACAATAAGACATTATGAGCTCTTTCGCCCAGAAGATTTATTAAAATTTCAGATTTATATTCGTCATTTATTTTCTTGGTTAAAAATGCGCGTTCTAATTATTGGAAGAACAGATTAAAAATTTTCAGATCTGGTGGGAACAGGAAGAGATAAAGTTTTAATGCTTTTGATCATATTTTCTATGTTTGTTTCGAACTGTTTCTCTTCGACTTTAGCTGCAGGATTTAAACTTAATGCTTTATTTTTAGCCGTTTGAAGTTCGACTTCTTTTTCTAATTGTTCTAACTGAAGTTTAGCGAGCTCAATTTTCTGTTTTTCTAAATCTCTTTCGTTTCGCGATACCCTCTCATCTATACAGTTTTTTAATTAAAGTTTTAACGAAATCTGGATCACTTTCAAATGTACTACTCTTCTCAATTTTAGTCTTTAGTTTAGCTATGGTGTCCTTACTCTCCACAGTACTGTCTAGATCCTCAACAACTCTTATCAGATCCTCTTTAAGAGCGTTTTCATACATTTTAGAAAAAATATGGAAAGATCCTACCTTTTTTTTCTAGCTCCCTTGTTGCTCGCACGTACGATGTATCCAATAATTGAAGAAAAACGTTGATTCCACTGATTTCACCTCTTCGTAGGTAATATAGTTCTTGAAATTGTAGTTCCGGCCTCTACACAGGCGGATTATTCACACTGAGTTAGTTCCAACCTCTACACAGGCGGAATATTCAGGGTTCGTTGAAAAATTCACCTCTACACAGGTTATTTTGTTAATAGTTCCGACCTCTACACAGGCGGAATGAAGTTTAAAAATTCAACCTCTACACAGGTTGAGCGAAGTTTAAAAATTCAACCTCTACACAGGTTGAACGAAGTTTCCAAAAAATGGCGGCGCGTCTCCTTCACGGACGCCGCTTTAGTTCACTGTCCAAACTTTGGTTCAAATCGAAATTTTATCGATCCCGGCCGAGCCCCCATAATTTGTGGGAGACAACAAGGGGTCCAAGACATTTGTCTTTTCTTCTGGTTTATTTAAACTTAAACAAAAATTAATTAAAAAGGTAGCTATTCTAACAGATAGGTTTGAATGATGTGTCCACGGTAACGCCTGCTCGCGCCCCTCTGTCTTTTCTTCCTCTGCTCTTTTCTAATGTCCAAGAGTTTCTGTTCTGGTTTGGATTTGCTGCGCCTGCGCGCGAAGACTGCGTTGTTATCTCGATAACTATTGGATCCTACATATATATATATAAGGGAGCCCAGTGCAGCTTCTGGTGAGGAGAGGAAACACTACAATCATTAGAAATGCATTTGCCGAAAGAAAACTAGAGAAGTACCTATTAAACAACTATGTTAATTCTTAAGTAATACAGTTTTTTAATACGTATATCTAGGTATAATTATTTTGACACTGTCAAATAAGTGTTTTATTTATGGTATTGTATTTAATTTGCAAAAATAGGGTCCTGTAAGGAATTTTGATACAGGACCCTAGCAGGACTATCCACGCCTGTGGTAGTGGAGCTGATGCGGGTTGAAGCTATGGAAGCTCTGTTCGAATCTATCACATTGTCGTGGTGTGGAAGTTTGGAGAGTATTTTACCAGCTCAGATGTCAGTCACGTCATTTGGTAATGGCTCAAAATTACGAGGTTTGCCACTTATAACTCTCATGCAGCTTCTCAATGAGATATTAATAAACAAGCAATTAATTTAAATTCAATTTTTTTTGTCTGTAAGATATCCCCTACTAGAATATCTCCAAAAGTTGATAATGAGCTATCACACAAAAAACTGTGTGCTAAACTGAGGAACGAATCCGAGAAAATAATAATAAAAAAAGAATTAATTGATAATAATTTCCTGAAATTATCTTCTTAGAGTAGTTTCAATTTATACAGAATTTTCTTTCTTTATATATGAGAAGTCACATTTATAGTTCAAACATTTCTTTTTACTAAATACCCTTTTAATGAAGATAAATTTCTGTGAGATTAAAGAACTATATTAAGAATTAAAAAATGTTGGGACACTTCTGAATTGTGTGAATAGTGCATAGTGCTTGAATAGTGCATATAAGTTGTTGTGTGTGAAGACTAAGTTCCAAAAATGCATACGCATCTTACAAAAAGAGGGGGGGGGATATTTCCATTTAGCTATTATCTCGAAAATATGCAATAGCCCTCGTAATACTTCTAGGTGAACGTCGATTAAAGAAACAAACTATATGAGATTAGACTAAATAAATCTTGAAATAAATAATGAAAATAAAATAATTGGGATATGAATAACATGATGTAATAAATTTTTAAAGTCGGTACTTTTCATGAATTTCAAAGATGCGTACCATTTTTTTAAATGATTGCACGGATAATTATTCCTTCTGTGTCTAATATGAAACATTCTTCTAACTTTTTTATTTGAAATATGAATTTCTTTGTCTTTCCTTTAAACACACAAATATACACAAATATATGCATGTCCGCACGCGCGTATTTCGTCTAATAATTATGTATTTTTTCGTTATAAAAATTTAGTAATATTTTAATGTTTGAGGGATTTAATATATTTAATAAAATAAACACAGGTAAAATAGTTTTATAGCGATTATTTTAAAAGAGATTTTAATATACAAAAAGAAATGAAAAAAAAGCCATCTTTTTTTTTCTTTTCATTTTTATTTATTATTACAAGCTGCAGTATCCTAGGGCTCATGGTCACGGACTCATAACCGGCATATCATGGTTTTGAGCCTTGTGCCACTGAAGAGCCCCCGGGCTGATGCACGTTAAATCTGTCGAGGTTCAAAGTCCTTCCATTAACCTTACGTGTAAGTTCGGAGAGGGGGATGCCATCTCATGTGCCGTCCTCGTCACTTGACCATGGCTCGAAAATACGAGGCTCGTTACCAATAGCTGTCGTGTTGCTTTATAACACGCCGTAAAAAAATGCACTCGAATTTATTAATTATTACTTTCATTCGCAGATTTTTAAGCTTAAAGCAAGTAACATTCTCCTTTCGAAGAAAAGTGAAATATTTTTCTACTTTAAGTTAAATAGGATTCAATTCATTGGATGTGTGTGAGTGGGAGAGAGAGTAAAAAAGAATATATACTGCTGGACAATTGCTAAGGACGGATCACAAATTGCTATGTAGCATAACATTAAGCGAGACATGAGGCCTAAAAGGATAAAATAGAGTTGCCACACTGTTCAGACATCAGAATAAAGAATATTTTTTGTTCTGGAAAGTACAAAAGCTGTGAAACATCTGAAAGAAAAAAAATGTTCATTTCATCTGCGTACGGAGAAATGGAACAATGCATCTAAAAGTCAGCAGGCACCTTAAAGAAAGGTTTCAGTACGGGATATGTCCACCGTGGAGTGTGATGCAACATTCCACACGTCGTACCATACTTTGCACAACATTATCCAGCAGCTGTTGAGGCAATTTATCCCATTCCTTTGTGAGTGCACGGATGAGGGTGTTCTTGTTTGTCGGAGGATAGTTTCGACCAGCAACTTGCCTCCCCAAAGCATCCCACACATTTTCAATGGGGTTTAGATCTGGAGAACGCGCTGGCCATACGAGACATTGAATACCCTCGCTGTCTACACAATCCTGAACAGCGACTGTTCGATGACATGTTGCGTTGTCGTCCATAAAAACAAATTTATCACCGACAGAACCCGGAAAAGACGAACATGAGGAAGTAGAACTTCATCAATGTATCGTTGGCCCGTCATAGTCCCATTCGCAACCACATGTATGCGCGTGCGGCCATTGATCATGATGCCGGCCCACACCATGATACTGCATGTTGGATATCGGTCCTTTTCCTGGATATTTTCTGGATGATAAGCAGTACCACTCTCGCGCCAGATCAGTTGGCGTCTACAATCCGATGACAGACTGAACCTACTCTCATCTGAGAATAGTACGCATTCCCAGTCCTGTTCAGTCCAATTGTGATGTTCACGACACCATTGCAAACGGGCAGTACGGTGCTGTCTGGTCAATGGGACACACACAACAGGTCTGCGTGCGTATAGTCCTCCTCCCCTCAAACGTCTGGCAACAGTTTTTCGGGAGATCTGCTTTCCTGAGGCAGCAAGGAAGTGATTTGCCACCTGCTGAGCTGGGGTGCGCCTGTTCCTTTTTGCTGAAAGGACGATATATCTGTCTTCTCCAGGCGTCGTACTTCTAACACGACCTCCCTCGTGCCGTCTACTACACATTCCAGTAGTTTTAAATGACTTCCACAGCCGTGAAACAACGCTGTGAGCGATGTCGAACTCCCTGGCAACATGTGTTATTTTTCGCCCTTCTTCGCTCTTTCCAATAATTCGGCCACGCATAAATCATCTATGTGATGTCGGGAAGACATGCCAAAAATTTTAAGTTCGTCTATTAAACCTTTCCTGTAAAACTTTGACTTGAAACAACAACTGTCCACACGCGTCAAAACCTTTAAAGCTCTTATGAACGCTATCACGTGATGAACAGACGTGGAAAAAAAATTGCATACTCATACTTCTTCCTACTAATATCCCCCACTTATTCTAATTTTCCACATTTTGCTTCCTTTCATTTTGTGGTTGCTATGGATGATAGTGTTATCCGTCCTTAGCAATTGTCCAGCAGTGTATATATTCCTTATTTCTTACCTATACTGTCTGGTTCTACTTCCATTTATGCTTATTTAGAGTTACAGCTACTTGAATATATTATTATTATTTTGATGATATGCAGCGAATTCACGCTTTTAATTATTAAGCATAATTTCATTTTTGTAATAAAGTTTGCTTCTTTAACCTATAAACAGAAGTTCAACTATGACATTGCGACAACGTATTTAAACGGGAATACATAATAATAATTTAATCTCAAATTAAATATCACTTCATGACATATTAGAATTAATTAATTTTTATAATTAAAATGAAAGATATATCCAAGTTGTTAATCAGTATTATATCAATCCTAATATATTAATTATTGATGTTTTGTACCCTTTTTAATTGATTATTTTAACCAAGACATTAACTTTTTGGCTTTTCCGCGATGATGTGTCGGTCCTTTCTCATGCAATGTAAGCCAGCGATCCGCAACCCCCGGTCCGCGGACCAAATAGCGCCGGTCCGCACAAGGAATATTAAATTATTTTCATTTTATATACTGTGGTGTATTTCTCTAGGGTTTTATGGTAATCGTTTTATACACCCTGTAAAATAATATAAATTTATTTTTTTTCTGTATTTTATTCTGAAGGCCCATTTAAATACAATTAAACTAAAATTATTAAATCAAAGCAATCTAAAATATAAACAATCAACGTCCCCTCCTTGAGTGGGCCGCGGTAAAATGATCAAACGTTGACCGGTCCGCGGCGATAGAAAGGTTGAGGTGCACTGATGTAACCCATTGCCCTTTTTTCCAAACAAAAAGGGAGCGAGAAACCCTCCAACACTTAATCGAGGTTGTATATTTTACCAAAGCGGACCAAACCGGATGGCCGTGACCGAATCCTAGCATTCTTAAGGTAAAAGAGGCCCCATTTGGGGTCGTGGAAAGAAGACGGTTTCGCTCGCTAGGAAATGTTAGTTTTGTCAAAAGAGTAAACAAAGTACTCTAGACACACCCTAGAAGCAGTCCTTCACGAAAGGACGTTAGTTTTTAGTTATGTTGCGGAGGTTACTCTTACAGAATAAGAACGATGAGGAGACTAGTCAAGATGATATTTTGGGTAGGTTCCTCTCTCTTATTCCTTATTAATATGGAAAAAGTGTGTTATATTTCAGCAACTCAAAATAGTAAATCATGCGAGTGCTTTCACGATACATGAAATCACTTAAAGGCTTCCATTTCCTTGAATTCCTAAAATCATATTTTGAGCTATATTCTTTTGTCTCGTGACATCACAGAGTTCTGTTAAAAGAAAGTAACAATTTCTTACCAGTGAAAAACTGTTTTTAAAGCTTTTCTTAAAAATATCGAGAGCTTTCAAAGTTAAAATTCTGTGTCAATTGAGTGTAAGCAGTTATTTATTTATTTATTATAAATAGTGCAGTTTATTGTGACAGCTTGTTATAAACCTGTATTCAAAACTGAGCAGTGTATATATATTTGAGTGGTTATTAAATTACTAAAGATTTTTAAATTATTTTCATGAAAATTATTAAATTATTTTCATGTTTCAAAAGTTGCTTATTTCTGCACTTTGGATAACAACCGAGATGAAAGAATAAAAAAAAAATTAGGAGGTCACACACATACACACACAAATTATTAATTTATGCTTTAAATCATTTTAAGTAGACTTCAAAATTATTAGACAAAAAAGACCGTAGTATACTGATATCAAATTAGTGTACAAAAACTTATGAAGCAAAGAAACTCTTTGCATAAAAATTTCAGATAAAGTTAAGCAATTTATTTCAGAAAATCCTTGCTTCGTCAAACCAGAATTCTAAGTAAAAATCCTGTTGCCAGATAAAAAAAAAACTAAAATTCAGTAACTGAAAAAATAATATATTACAAATTACTTATTCGAATAACAATTGTAATTATATCTGAAAGAGAAAACAATAGATCAATAGACCATTAAATATATAATAACAATACAAATATTTAGCAATCCTCAAAAAAACTGCATAAGATATAGTTTTGCATTAAGGGATATGTATTACATCGTATGACGTCATATTGCCAGAGTAATAGAAGATGGCTTCAAAATTTATTTAAAAATTCTAAAGCAAATTTCGAAAAAATCTTTTTTTTGGGATGCACACCGTCATAGCCCATAATTTTGACGCGTCGAATTTTTTGTGTCCGAGTCGCTCTGTTTTTGTGCTACGACGCAAACATCTCAACATTCCTTTTATTAGTGTAGATCAGGGGGAGTCAACCCGCGGCACGCGTATCACAATGTGGCACGCGAAGACTCCTTAAAATTTTAAAAAATAATAAAAAATGACAATTTTTCTTACAATTTTATCAAAATGGGGTTGGCTCAGCAAAAAAAAACCCCTCAATATTTATTTTAAATACAATTAATTAATTTAACTACAATAGAAAGTTATGTGTGTAGAGCAAGGGTGGTCAACCTAAATGATCTCACTTCGGAAGAACTTTTACAATCCGGCGGGCCGCAAATAAAACATATCTATATTAGATTTGGATCCATTACAAGCATCTGTTGGAGTGAAAATTTAAAATAGACTAGTATAGTATTATTGCTTTCATTGTTTTTCATGTATACAAGCACACACACATAGGTAGTATAATAATAATGCAATGATCAAATAATGTTTAATTTATTTAATTAGTGAGATATCTGTTCCTCAACTCTTTCACGTAGTTTTTGCAAGTCGATCTCAATGCATGTATATTTGCGTATCGTGATTGATGTTGCAGATTTTCGTACGTTAAGTTAGAGCACGATTTATGTTTGATAAACTTCAGTTTAGTAAGAAAAAAGATATTTGCAGTAGTTCAGTTCAGTGATATCACTGTAATAGTGGAAAATTGACCAACGCCTTATGCTCCGATAAAATCTTGATTAGTTTTTATTGATTGAATATTAACGTCGATTGATTGATTGATTGAATATTAACGTCACACTGTTCAGCTACACGAGGGCTTTTGGCGACGGACCACGTAATTTTGAACCATGGTCAAGTGACGTGGACGACACCTGAGCTGGCACCCCCCTCTCCTAACTACCACACCACACCAACGGGAGGACGTTTCAGCTCTCGACAGATTTAACGTGCATCGCTGCCCTACACGGCGGGTCTTTAGTGGTACTGGGCTCGAAACCGTGACAAAGCAAGCCACAGTCCGATACCTATACCACTCGGCTACCGCGGCCACTTCAACCTTTTGAACATGCTCTATTGTTTTACATTTCGCTATTGAGGAATAAGACCATTCTCCGTGGTTGGAGATAAAATTTTTCAAAATTTCACGCTGCGATTTGTATTTGATACAGTTTAATATAAAATGTTCACTAGTTTTTCTTGGTACTTTACAAATCTGCACACAAAGGAGAATCTGTTTGTTTAAAAGGAAATACACATCATTTAATCTGAAGTTTTAGCTCGCAACTTATTGATTAAAACTTCTGTGTATTTTCTATTTTTTGTTGCCTGTCTATTCCATTTTTCAAGATGAGAAATATAAAAATAATTTTTATGTCTTTTGCTCTTTTTCCATATTTCTTCACTTTTATTTTTGTGTTGTTTTGAAGCTATGTGTAGGTCTTCTCAAGTTTATCAAGAAATAATATTCCGGCTCTGGAGGCTTTAGATAATTTATCAACTTCTTCATTAATCCTATTCCCTTGTGAGCTGGTACCCAAATGAATGTAATTGATTGAGCTATTTGGAAACCACTACCCAGTCATAAAGTTGAACTTAAATTTAATATTACCGTATTGGATTTTCTATTAATATTTTGGATACTTTTTAGGACTGATAAGCTGTCCGTCAGGATGATATAGTTTTCTGTTTCAGAAACCCAATTTTTTAACGCAGTCCATATGGCTATAGCTTCAGCTGTGAAAATTGAAATCATTTCTTTCAGTATGAAATTTTGTCGAACTTTTTTCTTAGAGATCAAAATTCCTATTGATGTTTGATTAATCAAGCAATACGTAAC
>BMAU01016177.1:0-35000 GCA_019973935.1 Trichonephila clavipes
TTCAATTCGCCCATATTGGCATTCATGCTGGCGGTCAATTTTTCTAGAAGAGTCTGGAACTGGCCTCCATCGCTCTTGTTGTTGGCATTCAATCCCACTTCTGACACCAATTGTTGCGTTTTTCGGGGGTTCGAAATGATTGAAGCCGAAGAGCGGAATCCAAAACAATTTTATTCTTGGCCAAAACAGTCCTCCACAAATTGTAGAACAGTTCGAGAAATTCACGTACAATCGATGAAAATACTTTTAAACAGTTGCAATACACTAACAAAAACAATAGTAAACACTCAGAACAAAAATAATAACTCAATAAAAGCAATAACACACGCACTATGCAATCGTCTCTCTCTCAAGCAGAGAGGTATCACTTGCATGAAAGCTGAGATCTGACTAACTGACTAGCCGGCCCGGGCCCTTTTATACCTTTCGGTCAGAAACCTCTTGCACTTGCTAGAATAATCGAGAAATAGAAAGGTCTAGCAAAATCCGGAACGTACGAGAAAAGCTCAATACAGTAATACATTCAATACAATAGTGTTACAATACCGCGATAGGTTTGCCAGACAGGGTTATTAGGAGCAGGGTTGCCATGGTCGCCAAGCTTATCGCCCACATTTGGCGATATATCGCCAAATTTGGCGCCAAAAATTAAGTCGCCAAATCCATCGCCAACTTGGCGCTAGCTGCAATATTTGGCGAGTTTACCATTTAAACCAATGTTAAAGCATGGGGGCCGTGCAATGCAGTGGAAATGATATTACAGGTAAACAGGGTTGAAATCACATTAGATACGACAAATTAAACTGTAGAAATGAACACAAATGAGTAGAAACAATTAGAATAAGACTAAATTCGTAACAATATATTAATATTATACCATGTATATAATTGTAATAAGCTAAAAGATAATATTATGCAATACACCTTTTTATTTAGAAGCAAAAATATTAAATTAGTTCATTAAAAGTAATTTAAAATTAAACTTTTACAGCTATTTTAGCACTTTATACATCTGACGCTTAAAAAGTTATGAATACAAATCATGGCAGAATGAATACATATCGGCAATAACAGTGCTGAAAAAATAAAAGACCTAGCGGAAATCATTGTTTTCCGCGGATACGCAACTTTGGTTTATACAAATTTAAAAATGGTGCAGAAAATATTAATTTTATTCCCTCCAAAATATTTACAGCAAAGTAATTTATTAGTTTTAAAGCCCTTATTTTTGCTTTTAAGGTGAAAATCTGGAAAAAATGATAAAGCAAACCTCAGTTTTAAAGTGTTTATTGCTCTTTTTTCCGGCTGATTTTAATCTCCAAGCTGTAAATCTGATTTAACAAATACCACATACGTTCCAAAGAGAAAATAATGCTTGTGAAAACGGGAAGATGCAAATAATTAGAATCAATCGATTAAGGTAAGATCCTTTGTTTTAAATTCTCTGAAAATTGCTGTGAAGTTACGCAGATGTAGGACTGGCAATTTGTGGTTAAAAAATAGTGATAATTATGTAAAGTTCAAGAGTACAAACCATTCATCTGCGCTACTTCTCGTCAAATGCGAGCCTAGTTAGAGATGAATAACTAGTTGTATAAAAGCTTACTTCTTCACAAATTGTAATTAAGGCAAACTTCCCATGCATCAGCTTATTTAATTGTCCAGAATAAGCAAAAAATATTGCTTTTGGGATCAGTGGCACAATGTTGTACTATCAGGTGAAGTAAAATTTAATTGTCGGCTCAAGGATTTGGCTTAACCTTGCCCGAGGCTCAAGGTTACGGGTTCCATCCCAGCTGGAGTTGATAAATTTTCTGAATGCGAAAATCGTTGGCATGCATATTGTATGATTATGTGGTTTGTAAAATATCCTTTGAGTGTCAATTTCACTCTGGTACTCTCGGCTAAACTAAATCACGGTAATATTTAGCATCCGAAGAGAGCTTGAATTAAAATTAACGCAAGTATCTAAATTTAGAAGTGGGGGCCTCTAGTAGATGGTGCCACCATGAAATGGCTCGCATGTTTGGGGAATTGTCGTGTTTGCCAATAAGCAGCCCATTAGGATAAAATAAAATAAAATTTAATCTTTACACAACAGATGTGACCTAAGATATAACTATCATGATATCCGATATGAGCCACCCAGGGTTTCCAACTGGGGATTTTAAGAATAAAAACGGTAGGGGTTGAATTGGTTCCTTTTAGAAAGTAGGTCATTTTCCAAGATCCATGGAGCTTTTCCAATAAAATTATTCAGAAATACCAAATAAAGACTTAATTTTTTTAAATATTCCAATGGAAAAGAATATATATACATATCATGTGTTGGATTAATTCTTATAGTTTGACGGAGGAAATGCAACGTGCAGCCAATTATCATATCATGTTTTATTCCAATGTTCAGCAAAACAGTCTGTACTCTCAGCCATGACGAGAAAGTCCTATTCTAGCGTTGATCAGCATTGAGTGCGTCGTTCGTCCACGTATTTTCAGTAAGTCCACCGAAGTAGAAGTACAAGTACATATGCGGGAGGTGGGTTAAGTTGTTCTAGTAGGAAATTTACCCCAACTGACACATGAATGACTGGGGATTCATCACATACAAATATTCCATATGTAATGAATAACATTTTTGCTAAGAATTCAATGTAATTATTTTTAAAAGTAACATTACTCGTAGGAAGGTACTTCATACAACTAAAAATTTAATGCATGAACTCTAATAAAAGTTTCTCTCTTAGTTTCAAGTGTGATTAGATATGAGCATTATTTTGCTGTGGGTAAACTTCTTTGTGTTAATAACTTGTCAATTATTATTTTTTTTAATTCAAATTTACTTTATTTTATAAGCTCATTAGTGAGTTGCACATTGTTAAATGAATCACTAAAAATTTTGTTAAGGAATGTATAAAAAATCCCTTTTATGCGATTTGTTTCGAAATTACTCTACCTCGTATAAACCTCATAAATAATTATAAATACGTACCAGGTAGTTTGATGTTAGTTTTTGTGTCTTAACAATCTCCAGTTTTTTATTATAAAAAATCTATTACATTAATTCTTCTTAGTGAAATATAAGTCCAGTTACACTTTTTCATGAAGTGCAATCACTAAAACAGCAGCTTTGTATCAATAAATCTTTGGAAATTAAATATTGCGATCGTCAATTTTTGTGTTAGCTTAGGTTATCTTTCAGTTGATATGCGTTTTGCATCGCTTCTGGCACTTGAATAGAAACTCACTCGCCGAGAGACGAAAAACTCACGGAAAAAGGTAAAAATAAAAAAATGAAGGAAATGGTACATTCATGTATTATTTAAGTGTGTAAATGTAAAAAAGAAAGAAAGCTAAATCCATGAATGTACTTGTCAAATAAATCAAAGAAGTGTAAAATGAAAGCTTTTTCGTGTTTTTACTGATATTGTACTTCATTAAGTCAAAGCGAAAATGAAATTCCAACTCTTCCAAATACTCAATTCCTTAAATAAACCTAGCATTTTGTTAAGTGAATGCAAATAAAGCACACACACATACAGTCAGTATGTTTTATATTTTATTTCAACGAAGGTATTTTCTTTGTATCTTCAACTTAGAATTATTCAAACTTATTTATTTTCGGTTGCATACCACTTTTAAGGTTAAGAAAAAAATGATTAATTAAAATGCACAGGTTTGGGAGATCGAATAAATTCTGAGCAATATTTTCTTTTTAGAGGAACTATTGATAATTTTAAAAATTAACTGAGTTCTTCAGGTTACATATTAAGAATGATATGCCTAATGGATGTGAAAAAGACTAATATTTATATGATAATACTGTTCTCAAAAGGTCTAGGGCAGTGGTCGGCAACCTGCGGCCCGCGAACCACATGTGTCTCTTTGGATGTGCAGCTTCGGCTCTTTAGCTGCATACGCAAATATTATTTATTTTATAAAAAAAAAGTATTTAAAAATCGTTTTGAAACAATTAACGTAGATTAGGCTCCGTTTCTATCTCTCAGCTAATTATACTCGTTTTTCACTGCCCCCACCTTGACACGCGTCGTCACTGTCGTCAGTCCATCGGAAGCTCTCGAATGACGCCGTCGTCGGATGTTTCTATGTAGGTTTTAAATCGTTTTCGACGCAAGACAATTTTGCGTTTTCACCAGTGCTTTGACTGTGACATGTGCTTTGACTGTGACGAACATTTTGAAAAAAAGGTTATTTTACGTTAATTTTTAGCCGAAATATAATGTATTTAAAAATTTTTTTTTGTCAAAATGTCCTTAAAACAATTTATACAAGTATTCTAATCTAAGTGACCCTAAATATCATGAAAATTATCCATTTATGCGCTTATTTAAAATCTCGGTTCCGAACGTAGTCGGATACCTTATTATTTTTAATTTGAAAATTTATGCTCTATCATTAAAAGTTTTAGATTACTATTTACATGCTTCATGAAATTAAAAAAAATATTTCTTACCGAAATAACAATTTAAAAATGCCTTTGATAATTTGTAAGCCAGGGATTCTCTAATTGTGAGGGGCACACGCATATCAAAAAGCCTAAAATTAAAAAAATAATAATAATACAAATTATTAGTGTGCTGAAAGAGAGAAAGCAAAACACAAAACACTTTCTGAAACAATAAAAAATAAAATACACGTTGCATATTTACTGCAATCTGTTCCATTTTAAAAATTAGAAAAAGAAAAATAGCATAATAATTATCCTATTACTTAAAACTAACTCACTAAATTTTTTTTTACTTAAATATAACTAATACAAAATTTAATACATATCTCGATAACTTGAACGGTTTATAATTAAAGCCATGTTGCTGCTTTAGCGTCAAAGTACATTATTATTGCATTTAATACATTGTTATTATATAGGAGAGGGGAAATGAAAATTGTGTCCAAAAATATTGAGGATTTGAGAGAAGCACTGGTGTAAGCAATCGTGGTCTACTGAAGGTTCACGGTTGTCAGTGTTGTTGTATCGTAAGTTAGAGTCCTGGAGTCATTGATGTCTCAGCATTAGAGGGGCTGATCCACGACTCAAAAACCTCACGTTGGTGTTGCAATGTAGAATTTTGAAGAGTGGAAGGCTAGCTGGAGTATCCTCTTCGTCGCTTGACTGAGGTTGAAAATTAGCAGGTCCGACTCGCCAGTAGCCCTAATGCAAGTTCAAAGTACGACTTTAGTAAAAACTCAAACTAAACTGTTAACGTTTGTACTATATTTGCTTTAGTAATACAGTCGAACCTCTGTATAATTAACCTCTATATAGCGAATTTTTATATACAGCAAACTTTTACATGGAACCTTGAACATTTCACGATTTTCTTCGTAAAATAACCTCTCTATAGCGAAGTGCCTTAACTTTTTCTTTTGCGATTCAGTTTTTGTTCTCCCTTTTTTAAAAGTATTTCTGAAAAATGTCAAGTTATTCTCTCTTTAACACATTTTATGGGGTGCATAAATCTTGAACTGGTTTTATTAGGTCCTAACTCGCCAAAACCAATAGAGTTCTGGACGTTTCATCTAAGAAGAACAACCTTTAACCCCCATTTCGCAGTTCTCTAGAAACATCTTCGATATCCTCTTTCATTCTGAGTGGGGTTGTCTCGTGTTCTAATTATAAAATAATGTATGTTTAATATTACTTGCATGCTTTAAATTATAAAATGTCTTTCAAATTCATTAATTTTTGTATAAAATTATTTTTTTAATTTTGAAAATACAGTGAATTCTTCGACATTATTTTTTCTTCTCTTCCTTACAGTTTTTCTTTCTTTCCTTTTTTGATGGGTAAGATACATAAAATAAACATATATTAATTTTAAAAAAAAGGTGTGAATAATTACTTTTTTTAAATATATAGTGTTCATGAATTTAAAATTTGTTTTATGGGGTTTATAAATTATATATTAAAAGATGAACCTCTCTATGTAACGAACTTTTTCCGGGATTTAGCGACTTCATTATATAGAGGTCCAAATGTATTTTTAAAAATTTAGCCTACAATTATTGAAATCTGTGTAGCCTATACTTTAAGAAATATATACATATTTTGAACTGTATTGAAAATATTTTCTACGAATGGCTTCAAAACTTTTTACCCGTAAGCGCATTAAGCAGTGCACTAAATTTCTGAATTTTAAAATGCATTAAAAGAATGTTCTTCTCTTCCTTGAGATATTTTACCAAAATATGTTTAGGTAGACACAATGAATATAAATATCTGTATAATGTCAAACTGAAGGTGTCATATTTGAGAATATATTTCATTTATATTTGAGAATATTTCATTATATATTTCATATTTTTTTTACTCAATAGTGTAGCAACTTTTATAGTTGAGAACTGAATTTCAATAATTTCTAGAAAAAACATATTTATTTTATAACATAGTTTAGTAAGTGATAATAATAATAATAAACGTGAAGTAGAAATAATTAAATAAATACATAAACTCAGAGAATAAATTTAAATGTATATAAATTAAAGCAGTTTTCTTTTTCGTATAATAAGTAGTTCAAATTTAACAGAAACGTATAGAAATACTGTAAGACAATTGCTAATACTTAAATGTGACGTTAAGAATGTGACGCGTTCACATAAAAGTATTTCCTATTTTCAAATAAGCTTCAACTTATGTTAAGCATATTGAATGAGTTTAAATGTATAATCATTTCATTCACTAGGGGGTCACTATACCAACGTCATGATCGAAATAGTCTTTGGGACTCCAAATAAACATTTCAGTTAATTGTTTTCTAGGCATTTTCAACCACATACATGACACTTGAGTATTCACGTAATTAAAGCTTCTTCCCATTTATCGTTGAATCTACCCATTTTATAGACCACAATTAGATTAAATGTTGTTAAATATTCTCTAGTATAGAGTAGGTTAATTATTCATATGATATTTTAATAAAATTCTGCAATGGCATTTTGATATTAAAGGAAAAATAAAATTTGATTGATTGGCATTATATAGAATTGAATAATAAGATTAGGTTGAATTCAATTTTGTTTACCATTGTAAACTGAATAATTATTTAAGATGTAAGATTTATTTACCTAAAACATATTTCACCATTTTAGATAGATTAGTAAACAGGTATTAGCAAATCAATATATATATATATATATATATATATGTTTTAGTATAACATTGCAAGAGAAATAATTAGGTATTGTTAAAAATATGTTGAAATTGCTTGAATTTGATTTGGGACAGAAGGTTTTAATGCTTAGAATTAGTTATTTTGATTTGACCAAATTTATCAATTTTGTAACGATTAAGCTGTATAAAAAAATCGATAAACATATAAAAATGCTTGCAAAGTTACTTAGTTATTTTTATTTCTTTACATTTTTCAATTTTAAATACATCCTAATTTAACTAGCGTTTGCAGCCCCGAATTCTCGGGATCCCGAAATCCTGCGAGATAAAATAGCTAGACCCGGGATTTAATTTTTGTCTGAATTATATTTCGAAATTCTCTAGAATAGTATTGCATAATAGAATTTTATTTTGCAATACTAAGTGTTGTAAGTAAAAAATTATATGCAGCTCTCATTTCTCGTATGGGAGAACGTCGCTCAGATCTAAGTGGTTTACTACAATATTTACACAATGGTAGAAGCAACATCTCAGAAGTAAATTATGTCACAGTGCTTGTTTCAATTAAATGCCGTAAATTAATAATGAACCTGCCAGACGCTTCAAATACCACTGCAGTATTGACAGCTGATGCAACTGGATCTTCTATTCCAAATGAGGCAACACTTGAAATTGATTCCCATTCTGATTTAATTTGTACACAAAAACCATTAAGTGTAGCAGAAGAACTAGATAAAGTTATCAAAGAGGGATATGTGCACCAATGCAGTCTATTAGATTTGAGACACTATCATCAAAAATTCAAAAAGAAAGGTTTCTTTTTGAAAATGGAGGGAGACGTGGTGACTACTACCTGAAAAGAGAATACTCCTATTTGATGACGTATGAAGCCTACTTGTGTTAAGTCTGAATGAACATTCTCTTCAGCAGGATAATTTGTAGAAAAAATAAGAAGCAGTTTGATTGATAAAATACTGGATGAGTTGTGTTTTTTAAAATCTTATTTACGGAAACACAAGAAATGAATAAATGTTTTTTGAAGTTATACTTCTTATTGCGCGAGTGGGAAACAGGATGTGAGTAAATTTTTACGATGCGCGGGTGCACACCGTCACGGATATGACGCATACTGTCACGGATGCGCGCGCACACCGTTGTCTAATATTTTAACATGCCACTTTTTTGATGCTAGGAGACTGATATTTGGGGTGTCGTAATAACTAGTGTTTTCAACCATATCTGTTGGGACGCATCCCTCCCGGTGCATTTGCCCTCCCTGTACAGCTTTTTGGCCAATATCTCGGCACCCGAGTCTCACAGTCCATTCGGACCTGGCTCATTCGACCCCTCTCTATCTGCTCTTCCAGTTATTATAATTTCATGCTCATGGGGCTATTTCCATAGTTTTTTTTACTGTTTTAAACTTTTTAAAATTGTTTAAATTCACAATATCTTGGCTCCTGTTCGAGTCTCGGACTTGAGATTTGAACTTTTAACTGTTCCACTTGTCAAGACCCATTCAGTCATCTACTTCATTCCCACATTGTGTAGGCATGGGGAGGGCATAAGCACTAAAATATCATGCTCCCATGTTAATTTTATAAAGACTTCACCCCTTTATGAAATTATATATAAACAGTTTTTTAGACTTACTTCAAAAGTAATACCAAAATGTATACTGTTTTCTCAATACATTTTAATCATTGATATATACCAGTTGAAACGATTAATGAAATATGTGCCAAAGATTTACTTGCCCGACGATATTATCATTGGGTGGATGATTTGAGTACCCAGCTCTTTCGAGCTACAACCACATATGGGTAGGGATTTGAGTAATTATAAGCATGATATTATAAACACAAATGCAAAATATTTACAAAAGTTTTCGTAAACTTGAAATTTTCTAAAAAACTTAATGTTTTTGACTTATAAAAATAAATATATCGGAACTGTAATTTTTAACGATATGTGCAACTTGTTCTTAATAGAATAGCATAATCAATTTTTAAACAGTATAACTATTCTTTTTAAAAATTAATAATAAAAAACTACTAAAAAGTTATGCCACAAAAGTCTTCGCACACTTAGAAAAAATCTCAACATGGCTTTAAATATTGCATTTCCTTCTCATTGCCATTAACTTCTTTTTACAAATTATAAGTTTCAGTAGAGGTTTCTCCAAGTTTCATGTGGAATTTCCCAATAATCTATTACTATTTTGTTACACCTATCATTTTTCCGGCGAAACAAAAAACTAACTCTAACGCGAATAAAGACTACGGTTATACGAATTTGTTTACAGAAGCGAGAGGCACTGCATTCAAAAGAGAATATTTCAAATTAAGTAGCTTTATGTGTTGCTGGTGTTTGGGAAGTGATGACTTCTGCAGTAGCAACATCTGTTAAAAGCCAAACCTGGTAAAAGAACGAGCATCTCAAACGTGCTTCAAATATTAATCAGATATTGTTATTAAAAGAATAAAAATATACCAGTATTCTCTGTAATAAAATTTCAAGAAATATCTTGTATTGACATTTTGATTTCAGTTTTAAAAGAAATTCAGGGGAAAAAGAATTCTGATAATTATTAATGATTTATGATACAGTTTTCAAAACATTTTTTCATTAATTTGGCAGTATTTTTTTAATGTAGTTTATGTATGAGGAGCTCAATATTCTCTTGAAAACTAGATTTTACACGCAGTTGCTTTCCTCAAACTAAAATTATTTAAATGTTCGACAACATTAATGTAAAGAATAATTTTTTTTAGAAAAAAAAATATCGCATCATTATAGGAATGTGAATATGTGTGAACTTACTTAAAATATATTTATTGGGAATACAATTTAATATATTTTTCTTTAAAAAAATGCAAGAAAATTCAAGCTTTTTTTTGGAATATATTTTTGTATTATGCGTAACTCCCGATTTACAAATCATACATAATGTTTTCGTATGTTTCATTGTTTTTGTTTTCCTTTTGCAAAATTAATTTCTCCAATTTTTTTAACTTTTAAACACAGATCAAAGGAAATAAGTCCTAAATAAATTCTAAAATGCAATTTTAAGTTATAGTTTTAACTATTATGTTTTTATCATAAATACCCTCTATAAGTTAGTTATTTGAAAAGTTGTTTTTGAATACGGAACATTTAAAACCACCTGTAAATTGTGTTAGATTATACTATTTTCAAAATTAATTCATGCACAGCAAAGTAATTTAAATAAGAGAAATATGGCATCAAAAATGTATTGAACATTTATTGTTTGAAAAATTATGCATGTTCAATGGCACTGAACTTAATTTCATTCTCATTTTCATAAGCAACTTAAGAACAAGGATAAAAAAAAAATATGTTTAAAACCCTCTGATAATACTTTTTTCTTAAAATTTTTCCAACACTCAATATTTTTTTCGTGGCAGTCTCTCATTATTTGCTTATTATATTCTCTCTAGTGTTTTTTCCCTCTCCATCCAGACCTCTCTTACTTCTTCCAATAGGCAAAATTTTAATTTAAAAACCAAATGATTTTTTTTATTTGAACATTTTCAGACTATTTTACTATCCTTACAAATAAAATAAATTACTATAACAAGGGTTCTTTTGAAAAAAGTTTTTTTTATAATTTATTATCTTTTTTTATAACGGAAACTATTGACTTCCTACACAAATTAGAGTACAACAAACCTAATCGTTAGTTCCATTCCCATTCCTTCTCATTACCTGTAGAAAAGCAGTGTTTGCCTCCTGTCGAAACGATACCGTAGATCTTTACCAGATCGATACGGAGGACCACCCATGTGTTTACTGCCAGTATCAGGAGTATCGACATCGATTCAGCGTGAAAACAGTCCAAAACACACTTAATTCCGCCTCTTTTTCCTCTAAAGACGACTTTGCTGGATAACTGTGCAGTAAATCATGTTTATTGATTCGCGCTTCGTAATTTAAAAAGGGAATCTCTGTGATCCAGGGAAAAGTTCCTTCGGCCACAGCACAATAGAAAGAGGGAACTGGGAATTTTTGCTTTGAACTCATTAAAAGTCAATAACTACTTATAATTTTTGAAGCTGCTTTCCTGGGATCAACATTGACCTTTCGAGTAATACTGGAAAAGGAAACTCATTTCCATACTTATCGATCTTTTTTGCTTGTGTGTGTGTGTGTGTGTGAGTTCTAAGTAACAAAACTGTTCTCTGTTCAGTTGAATTTTCTTTTGGGAAACTAAAACATTTTACTTTAAAGTTATGTTAGTTTAACTTATCAGTGTGATTTATTATCTTAATGTAACTATACACTTTCCTTTAAAAAATGTACAATAATTTGTGTAGTAAATATAAGTGTTAATTTTAATGGAATAAACGCAATAAAATATTTTAGATAACAGTTAATTAAAGTCAACAAAAACATATTTTTCTCAAAAAAGAATTCTGTTTATCGTTAAGAAAACTAATTAAATAATTTATGTAAATAGGATCATTTATATCAATATATTATCTTTAATGCGCGCATATTACATAGCTACTTTAAACTTACAATGCAATATGTTTTCTTTAAAGTATGCTCATAACTGATAGATTCACTGCATTTTACATATATAAACACGATTTTATTTATTGTTTGAGAAAACTTAAAATTTTAAATTTCATTTTGCACACAAATTACAGGTGAATTAATCTGTAATTCTGAAATACATTCCAATAAAAAAATGCACATTAAGTTTCTTTCTTAATAGTATAAATTGGAAAGTAGGTTGTGTGAACAGGTAAAAGAATTGTTTTTTTCTGATTATAAAATTCACTACGTGAAATGCGCTTATAGTACCTCATTTTATTTCATTGTTAAGATATGTAAAAATTATATCAAATTTGATAATACCACAATGCCACGTTTCTTTCTTTCTCTGTGCATTTATAAATAGTGTGACCAATTTCAGAGGATCATAAATTTTTACTGAATAAAGTTATTGACATGGGATTTTCAATGGGGTTTCCTCTAGTACAGCATAACTTTCGTAAGCGTTTTCGTTAAACTAAAAGAGTTTTTTCGATCATTTTTTGGGTACTTTCCTCCTAAATTGCGTTTTGAAGCCCTTCAAATGCTCTCACTTTAAATTTATTTAATTGTTTTTTTAACTATCTCCATAAAAAAATCGTTGCTGTTGTTTCTAATGCCACCTGTCTGACGTAGTTAGATCGAGGCTTACGATATTCATCGTGGCATGGGGCTAGAGGTACGCCTGTCGTTGGCCTTGAGCACCATACAGGTGACAGTACGATTTAGCTCGGTGAAATTCCCCGAAGGGACGATAGATGGCGACTCCACCTCTATCTCCACCTCCACAATTTCTGCATGGAAACTGAAGGGGAGGGAAATATTCTCCAGTCCCTGTGCTCGTGACTCAGCCCACAAGACTACGGACCCATTGATTTAACGAGCACGTGCTCCGTGTGTGCTCGGAGGGTATTTGGTGGCATCGGGCATCGAACCCAGGCCTTCCGGTCTGAGGTCCGATGCTCTAACCACTAGGCTACCCCCGCCCCCTCCCCAAAAATGTAAGGAACACAGATTGAGAATAGTGATAGTCATTTATCAATAGGCAGAAAATTTATTTTTTATTCCTGTAGCCCTTTTATAGTTGATTTTACAGTATGACTCAGTGCAGAATCTTGGTGAAAAACGAAGTTTCCTTAAGGGTACAGAACTTTACTTTTTTTGATCAATTGTTTAAAAACTTTATTCTGATAGTATTTAGCATCAGTTTTAAAGTTTGGTTCTACAAAAAAATGGTTTTGTTAAGCCTTTAGAGGACATTTCTATCCATACACAAACATCTGTCGGCCAACTTGCATTTTTCAAAACAGCTGCGTCTTTGCGACGTTTTTCTTGCTTGAAATATATTAAATCTTCGTTTTGTCAGTTGTGAATGACAAATGAAACTGTGCTTCATCAGAAGTTATCCATGATTTGCTTCTACATTTGTCTAACATTAAAAACAGAGGCCAAAGACGTTTTCTTCGTTTTTCTACGGTCTTAACAGACATTTGATGACAGGCTGGAAAATTTATTTTTTATGGCCAATTTTCTTTTTCTGACGATACATTGTAGATTCCTATATATACACGCGAATTTATAATCCCCAAAAAGACGCCTAAAAATATTAGTGAAAAGGTTCCGTACAGATTCGTCACAATTTTTATTATAGCGGTAGAATTGGTATGAAAAATAGTTTGATGTAACAAATCATAATCTACTTTTTATAGGCAAGATGCACTCTAAAATGAGCCGAAAGAAATAAAACTTTTGAATTTTTAAATATATATAACCAATGTTTTGTAATCTTTTATATTTAATCATTCCATAAAATAGTTCATGATTTGCCTGGTGATATTTTTATTTGTAACCTAAATCTAATTCTTCACCAAGTCTTAGAAGTGTTGGTAAATTGTTAAAATTATTTCACATTCGTACAGCGTGTGACAAACATTGGTATTGTTGACTAAGCTGAAATAAACGAAACAGATGCCAAACGTGTCTATAATACATATGAGCTTCATTTATATCAAGTGAACTGTGAAATAACTTAATTCGCTCTTAGATACGATGACGATAAATGGTATTTCTTGGGAGTCATCCCGTTATTCTACTTTTCCGTTACAACTGCAGAAATTCTTCCCCTTTCCTTTCGAAGAAACCAAAAAAACTATAATAGAGTAAGCGTTCTTAAAAATTTCAAACAAAAAATTATCACAAAGATGGACGAGAATCTAATTTTGATTTTGATCACTATAACTCTAAATATAAAGAAGTTTGCCAGATTAATTTAGACTTGACAGAAATTGAAATTGGATTGTCTGCGTTTCACAAACTGAAAGTGTAAATTTTCTTTCTTTCTTGTCTTTTTATTTTTTGATAAACAGTTTTTTTTGTGTGTGTGTTTCTTGGTCATCCTTACAAAGTAGACATATCGTCTGGGCAAATATAATCTGCTTCTTCTCAAAACTATCGCTGGGAAATTGGTGTTCATTACTTGGAGAACATTAATCTAGACTTGTGTGCAGTTTTTGCAGACACAATTATATAGATTTCCTTAGGATCTAATTGATATTAATTTGTAGTATTGACTAAAATTATGTTAAACAGTGAGTAATGAATAAAATGCATCAAATGCATTAAAAAGTGAGTATTAAATAAAATGCATTAAATACATTAAGAGTTTATTTTGCATCCAAATAATGCCATCAACTAATTATGAAAAAAACTGTGATGATTTTAAATTAAAAAGGACGGCTTTTTACTCGTTGACATGTACGAGTAAGTGAAATGTTAAAAAATCTAAAATGAAAAGAATTCCCATTACTCATAAGAGATGGATAAGTATGCCATTCTCGGTAAAAGAGTGCAAATAAGCATTAATCTTATCAATTTTCAAATATTTATTGTTATATATAACTCTACATTTCTTTTACTAGACATTTTGATAAAGTTATATTAATATGTGTTCTTTATATTAATTGATGAAATTTTCCTGAAGGTTATTTTAAAACTTACAAGCTAATTACCACTCATTTTTGTAATATTTATATCATTCGATTTTTGTAAAATAATTCTGAAATTTTAGTAAACCAGTTTTATTCACAATTAAATCATTTTTTCTTCAATACTATAAATAATTCTACAAATAGTTAACCATAAAACCCTGATAAGGTTATCTTTATAAAGATTTATTACATAGTAAGTCATTTAAACAATTGTTTCCATGAGTGAAAAGAAAATTAAATTTACTCTATCTTAAACTTAATTAATTCTTTAAAATTAAAATATATACATGATCATTAACTTTGTCTGTAATTGACGAATGTCTGTATTGTTTGTAGTGAGTGTAATGGACAAATAGGGAGTATATATTATGTGGTTTATAAATATCAAAGATAATGCTGATAGTATATATCCTTAAATATGTGGATACGGTGTGATATTAATATTTGTATGCATGTTTTCAAAAATTTTCGGCTAAATTTGGATCAATGCATTTGTTTTCTTCCCTTTATTAAGCACCAAAACTTAAAATTTTACAAAAACGACTTTAAAAAAAGTTTTTATTAAAACTTTATGTAAATGAATTCATATAGCTTTTAAAAAAAAGGAATATGCAGATAATAAATCCGAAAACGTATATAAAAATCCCTTACATAGCAAATGCAATTGTTACACAAATGGTTTCTAAAAACGAACTTATATAACGATCTTAATCATTGTTTTAAAATATCTTATATTTGTATGTAGTCAAACTTTTTGAAGTTCCCTGAAAGTAGTTTATGTGACTTAAATAAATTCAACCCACAGATTATATTTGTATTCTTAACGTTTTTTTTTCACCTTATATATTTTACTGAATTTTGCAAATAATAAAGAACTTGAATTAGAGTTTCTAGAACAATTTTTAGGAAACAGAGAAAAAATATAAACATTTTAAATTTATATTTTAAACGGCTAGGAATTATTCTTTATGAAAATTTATTCGAAACAGTTGAATTTAGAAAGACTGTAAAGTGGGAAACTAACGAAATTGTTGTATTTCATTTGTAATATTGTACATTTTCTTCTGTTATAGCTGTTTTATTTACAGCAAAGAATTATGGTTGCTAAGTTTGCACAGTCTCATAAATTATAGTTAATAAAATCTGACTTTGTTTTGAATAGTTTTGTTTGAACAGTGCTTCTCAAACTTTCGATATTGGCGACCCGATTTTCAATCATAATTTTCCTCACCATCCCCCTTATACAACGACAATATATTGAATGCAATAATGATGTACTTTAACGCTAAAGCTACAATATAACCTTAAATACAATCCTTACAAATTTACGTATTAAATATTTCAAGTAATTTTTAAGTAATAGGATAAGAATTATGTTACTTTTCATACTTCAGAATGTACTTTGTTTTGCTTCTTTTTAGTAAATTAGCAATTTTTTAAATAGTATTTATTTCCGACTTTTCCATTTGCTCACGCCCTCCTCGAAGTATAATCACGCCCCTTTAGGGGGCGTGCCCCACAGTTTGAGAAATGCTGCCTTACTACTTAGTTCCAAAGTACTTTGGAACTACACTTATGCAAGATGTAAGTAAGAACAGAAAGTGTGAGGCTCATGTTTTACTACAAAATATCACACACTCACTAATTTAAGAGGTAAAAAAAATATAAATCTCATCTCTTGATAAATAAAATAAGTTTTAAATTAAGGGAAAAATCAGCCAAACATATAATAAGAAAATTATTAATTTTGATGTCACAGTTATTTTGTCTAATACATCTAAATGGCTTTCCGTTTAAATGTAATTGATTATTATTTTATGATTTTGTGTATGACAGGAAGACCCTTAGGAGTATTTTCCCATCTACTAAGTAAAAAATGATGTTACATGCCAAAATTAAAAATAAAAACATATTTAGGTGTTTGGACTTTAAATAATTAAATTCTGGTCAATTGATTGCATTATTAATGACCTGCTACTAAGTTACGCAAGGGCTTTTGGTGATGGACCTTCTAATTTTGAACCATAATCAAATGACGGAAGGTAAACTTGGCAAGTATAGGTACTAAGGTAATATTAGCAAATACATATATTACTCGTATTGTTTGTGAGTTGATACATTCACACTGAGGCATTGGTAATGCTCAAGTGTCATGGTGACTGTTGTAGTGGTTTGTGTTTCTGTGAGGTTCAAAAAGAAGTTCAAACAAACCATTTCCAATGTAAGCACAACTACATGATACTTCAAAATGGAGCTGTTGATATACTTAAGTTGTTTTACTTAAGATTTAACATACAAAATTAATCGTACATGAAAACTATAAATGGCTCCAGTTTTATGTGAGTGTAGTATTCTTTGGTGGGAAAGGGTGGTTTAATTCTTTTACCCTTCCACAGCAGTAGTGACAGATATTAAATAATGTCACTAGAGCAAATATGGGCAGTAAAATTCAGGGTAAAATGGGTAGTACCGAAATTTAATGAAGTAATGCTTTCCAACCCAGCCCCGGACCATTCTTTCGTCCTACACACCCTTTGGCTTCATCTTCTTTCCTTAAAACTATTTCTTATAATAACTTAGGCAAAGTTATAGCAGCACATGGCTCATTTACTGTCACTACTGAATACCAGAAGTCAACAGCAGCATCTTTAGAGGAGTGAATTCGAACACTGAAAACAACTTACGGAAATCGCAGGAAACGTAAGATCGGTGCAAGAAAGTAGAGAGCTGCAAACAGTCGTAGAAACGGTGTAGAGGCAAAACTCAGAACAACAGCAAGTACCAACAAACACAATGATCAACAAACACAATGCATTTGTCTTGTTTGTGGTGCTAACTATTGTGATGAAAACTAAGTGAAGGGATAGGTGCAATGTGTGTTGTAGCTCTCGTTCGTCCTGGTTCTAAAAAGAATGTGTTGAGTTAGAGGAGAACTCCTTCTTTTGTAATGGATAAAGAGTATGATACAAATGCAATTCTCATTAAATGTCTTTTTTTCTTTTAAATTTTAAATAATTTGAGTTAATTTAAAGTTTATCTGATTTACACCCCTCAATTAATTTTAATTTATAGTTAAAAACATGAACAATTTTTTGTAATATAATTTGTTTAATAACAAAGGTTTAATATTATTTCCTATTATTTTCCACGCATGTAATTTTGTCTAAAAATGCATTTCTTTTTGGAAAAGGTAAATGCTGAGATGATAGTTTCTTCATTTAGCAGTGAGGGCAACTTTGCCCGTGTTATCTTACGATGATATTGTGTGAACATTGTTACACCTTGAAAATGCAACATGTTTTGCATTGGGAATTATTTTAATTGATTATTCATTTAAATTTCTATAAGAGTAGTGGACTTTCACCCACGTTGGTGTGAGAATTTATAGAAGGAAGATTCACCATTAAATAAATATACACTTCATTTCGAAAACCACAATTACTATACAACTAAGCCATTGAGGAGCAGACTGGTTTTAATCTACTCCAAAGTCTTACAATGGAAAAATAGTAAAGGGTGTTTGTTTTTTTAGAGGTATAGAACTTTAAATTGCAATAAAACAACGATGTATTATTCGATTGACATGAATTTTTTTATTCAAAAGATAATCTTGGGGCATTACATTTTAAATATGATTTCTGGCATATAACTGCCACGGCTGGCTCGGATGTAGTCCAATTTGGACGTCCAATTTTCGATGACTTTTTCCAACATTTGTGGCCGTATATCGGCAATAACACGGCGAATGTTGTCTTCCAAATGGTCAAGCGTTTGTGGCTTATCCGCATAGACCAATGCTTTTACATAGCCCCACAGAAAATAGTTTAGCGGTGTTAAAACACAAGATCTTGGAGGCCAATTCACAGGTCCAAAACGTGAAATTAGGTGGTCACCAAACGTCTCTTTCAATAAATCGATTGTGGCACGATCTGTGTGATATGTTGCACCGTCTTGTTGGAACCACAGCTGCTGGACATCATGATTGTTCAATTCAGGAATGAAAAAGTTAGTAATCATGGCTCTATACCGATCACCATTGACTGTAACGTTGTGGCCTTCATCGTTTTTGAAGAAGGATTCCACCAGCCCATAAAGCGCACCAAACAGTCAGTTTTTCTGGATGTAACGGTGTTTCGACATACACTTGTGGATTAGCTTCACTCCAAATGCGGCAGTTTTGTTTGTTGACGTAGCCATTCAACCTGAAGTGCGCTTCATCGCTAAACAAAATTCTCTTATGAAAATCGGGAACAACGGCAATCTCGTTTTGGGCCCATTCGACAAATCTACGCCTTGCTTGATGATCGTTTTGTTGAATTGCCAAACCAAACTGAGAATAAATCACTTGACAGCTGTTAAATCGGTCGCCATCTTGGAAAGTAATGCCAACTTAAGCTTCTATACCTGAAAAAAAACACTCTTTATTTATGCAGATACTCGACTGGATTCCTTAAACTTCACCAGGAGGTGTTTAATTCCTTTTCCAGGAACACGGCAATTCAAATGAAGTTCTACTTAAATCTAACGAAACACGTTGAACTGCTATATGTTCTCTTTTAGTTTCTCACGGGCGTGCGGTTGTCAATTCACCTACATTTCATAGTAGTTCTAAATTAAATAAATTGCGGTTCATATACGGAAACAGGATCTCCAATCATACAATGTAAGAAAAGTATTTCACTACTAGGATTAATTCAAGAGCATGAATAAAATCCGTTACATATTAATACGTAGAATAATTTTCATTTATTTCTGATAATGTTCTCTTACGTTGTAATTTTTACAAATAGTAGTGTGTAATTGCCTTAAAACGAAGTATTACGGAACAGTTTGTTTTATTTTGAACTTCGAAATTATTCACATGGGCTTAAACTTTGAAGGTTTTAAGCAGCTTTTAATGATATGAAAGGAAAATTATGTATAATTACATAACTACAAATTATTAGGAACGCCAATCGTGGTTTAAAAATAATTTATCGAATGCTTAATCTGCTGAATAATTTAAATAGGCTTAGAGTACAAGATTGTGCTTACATTTCATAATATATTTAGGCTGGAAAGGAAATATAACACAAAATTTCGCGAGCAAATTGTTATACCAATATGCAAATGATTAAATTTTCATGGTCAATCATGGTGTGCGCTTTCTGTTGCACCACTGGTAAATAAGGGCAGAACTGTTTCACAATTTGCACTAATGTTCCTGAAGACACAAACAAAAATGCGGCTACGACTCTGCCGAATACCGTATAGATAGTTGGAAAATTTCGAGTATGCATAAAGCTGACTACTCATACCGAACATTTATATCGTATGATAAGGACTGTGACAAAATGGAGACAAAAATGGTTGTTGCAAATGACTTACGCGGCATGACATGCCCAGACTCCTTAGTATTATCATTCTCCGTTATACCATATCCTTTTAAGACTCAACCCGCACGATCATGAGGGTTAGATATTCTTATACGTTTTCACTTCTGGAAATCTCGTATGTAAAAAAATCGCGAATCTAATGATTGAGCCGGTTTGTAAATGTATAAAGTGTTACTTTTCTTCAACAGACGTTGGTTGTGGTCCATGTTTTACTTTCAGCTGGCAAATCTAGCATTATTTTCAAATACAATAAAAACAAGTCTTCTTTTTGTCTGTCGTAAAAAGATAATTATCAATATATTCCTAATTACGTTGATACAAATTTTGGTATTAATGTTTAAATAATTGTAAATTAGAAAAAATATTAATTTTACTCTATTAATGGGTCTTGTAGGACTCAGGATTTCGTTACCGCACAATCGTGCGGGGGTTGGGCGTTACATGAGTCACTGCAGCTGTAAAGGTAAGTATGTACCATGCGAATTTTGTGTTTTATGTTTCAATAATTTTGATAAAGGCCTACATAAAAATGAAAGATATAGTTCTAGAATTAATACCAAATATTCTTGGGGGTCACAATAGATGGTTCCCTTTTTCTTTCTGTCTTTTTTGCAATTAATTTTCTTTTTAATGTATTTGATGAGGAGTATGGCCTTTTTATCCTCTTCACAGATATTTGCATCTATATATCTGCACCCCCCGAAAAAATCTGGGTTTTCCGGTGGGAGTTAGTATGGTGTAGTTTAAATATATATATATATATATATATATATATATATATATATATATATATATATATATTTAAATAATAAAATTTTCTGATACATTTTACTATTTTTCATGGAATACTGTGTTAACTTTTAACCAAAAACTTTTTCAGGTGTATAAAAGAATTCTCTCAGAAGAAATTTTTCAATTGATGAATAAATCCCATTGAACTTAGATCAGAGCATAGTAATCTCTCAGATGAAGACAATGCTGCGAACAAATCACATGAATCGCGTATACTGGAAGGAGAATCAAGTTCATATGAGAGCGATGAAGAAACACATGGGAATATTTAAAATGGAAGGACTATTTTGGATCATCCTTTACCATAAAAGTCTCTTGAACACATTTATTACATTGACTTAGCTGTTTCAAATTCTTGGTTTCTCAGCAAACAAGATGCAATATCAAATAAAATTTCTCTCAAAATCAAAGTGGATCGTTTAAAATTTAAGTTAGAGATAGTTGAAGCATTATCAGCCTCGCCACCTACTAACAGCAGTATTTTAATTGGTGAGGAAGGTAACAGTGTTGTAATTCCACTCGCAAAAAGATCGAAGCATTGTAATCCACCTTCTACACACGTCATAAATTTTATTCTGCCCATTCCAGGATAAAAGGCTTGACATGTATAGACATTTTTGATGTGCTGATGACATTTCAAGGCCTCGCAAGTGCAGATTTGAAAACTACGAAAGCAGATTGAAAATATGTTGCGAAAAATGTAATGATTATTTATACTTGTCAAAAACCAAACAAAAGATATTTACAGTAAATAAATAATGAATTGATAAAAGAGTTAATTATAGATGAATAATTTTTTTTATTTGTAACACTTTTAGATGAATTACTGTTATTTATTCAACCAACTTAGAGCTAAAAATATATTACTCGTAAAATTTCATAGGTGACCGGTTTCACAGATAACGCCCAACCCGCACGATCGTGCGGGTACCGTCTGCGTTCCAGAAGGGGCGCGGAAATTTATTTATTATTTTTCCCAATGTCATTGGGGTCCATATAGCATTAATAACCAGAGGAATTTAATATTTGAAGATAAAAATAATTCCGGTCTTAAAGGGATATGATGCAGTTTGTTCCATACCATCCGTCACTATCTTTCGTCATCTCAAGATGTTTTCTTCCAGCAGAATTACGCTCCTAGTAGTCTTTAAGACATAATGTTCTTTAAACCCACTTAGTTACAAGTCCAATCGAACATTTATAGGACAGGGCAGCTATTAACTTTAGATAATCCAAAATGTCGCAGATCTGAAGGAATAATTCCAGAATGACTAGCAGAATGTATTGAAGGATATTGATAAGCTGTCACTTCTTACATTGACATAACCAATTAGACACAGAGTTCACAGAAGAAACTTCAGGAGTTACTGATTTTAGTATTCAATGTGTAACTGCCAGCCATTGATGGATCCGAAGGCTTTTCATTTTTATAAACGTAGCTGTTTCAAAAAGTACGATAACAAGAGCTCTGACGCGGGTATGCGGAATACCCGTACAAAAAAAATCCCTCTAAAAATAATTAAGCTTATCACACAGCATTCAAACGGTACCAGCAAATATTGCTGGTTCTCCAGTACATGAATAAATCTCAGTTAAAAGGTGGCTGCGCCGATAGAAACATCGACAGCGATTCAAATAAGAAGTGTGATAAAGTTTTTTCTTGTATGAAAATTTCCCCAGCTTTACATCGGCAATTGGTAGAAGTGTACAGAGCAAGTGTTCTGTCACGAAGACAAATGAGATTTTAGTGCATGGAATTCGACAAAGGCAAAACGGACGTGCTAGATGTTGAAAGGGCGTTTTGGTGAGAGGTGGTTCAACCACCCTCCTTAAATTTCTAACCTCGCACCAAATGATTTCCATTTCTTCGGACCTTTAAAGGAACACTTAAAAGATCAGCATTTCGGAACCAATGGTAAATTTCAGCTAGCAGTCTTGTCGCGAATGCACAGACTTTACAAACTTTACACTAATTTCTACGATGCTGGTTTCGATGGTTTGGTGTGCACCGATGGAACAAATTCCTCGATAAATATAGTGATTGTGTAGGGAAGTAATATGTACTTGTGCCTTCCTACATTGAATATATATATTTTGTGTTTCTTGAATAAGCATTTACTCTGACTGAGCTTCTTACCTTACTTTTTGTTACCCCGGTGTAGGAGCTTCACACATGTTTAAGAGTGATTTTAAGGAGATATTGCTCCTTGTAGTCTTCAGCGAAGCATTTAATTGTATTTCTGTCTTAGTGACCTTAAAACTCTCTCTCTCTTTCTGTTTTTCGTTCTGGCAGTCTCAAAAATCGATGCTGAAGTGTTTTGTTTTTCTTCTTCTTTCTTGCGGCTGTTTTCGTGCTTCAAAAACTCCCTTTTAAATTTACTGCGTTTAAGCATACGTGTAAATTCCTAAATATTTGGTTGACTAACTTCAATAAGGCTGCTAAAATATAATTGCGTTTCCTTTCAATGTTGCAGTCAGTTTTTAATGAACTGTTATACTTCTTGTCATTTCCATAATTATTGGTTTAATTTTTTTTATATTTCCCCACTATTATATAAGAATGACTCTTCCGGATCTAAAAATTTTCGAAAGAACTGCTTAAATTCATGAATTCATGTTTCTCATAATATGTACAATAAATTAAATACTCAATATTTTCAGTAATATTATATATAATCTTGGAAGAAAAGCTAATACATCTAATTTTCCTTCACGTAATTCAAAGCAATATTTGCAGCGTCTGATAAATATTGGCATTAGCGGGCTGTGTTGTCTCGAGCCAAATTGTAGCGCACTGAGTTAAGTCTTGCTTGCATTGTTTTAATTGAATCATTCTTGCTAAACAATCATTGTCTAAATAACGCTTAATTCATAATTTGTAAGCAAATAGTACATTAAAGCTAGGCTAATTGAAAGGTTAACTCCATATTATATGATTTTCTTAACAATATTAAATGATGGATTAAGGAATATATATATATATATTTGCCTTTATTTTAATGTTTATATTGAATAATATACTATAGTTAATATAAAAGAAATTATTTATTATATTATCTAATATACGTAGTTCCCATGGTATATTTTTTATGGTTCATGAAAAATTACGTCATTGAAGCCTCTTATTAAATTTCGAAGAATATAGTTGAAGATTCATATAGTTGCAAAATAAATTGAGGCATACAAAGTTACTCATTGAAGATGAATGGAAGTAAAGCACAAAAATTTAAATGATTATTAATAACAAATTCACATAAATTCATTGAAACCTTTTAAATCTATTATGCATGTTTTTATAACACATTTTTTCTTAAGATTAATTCCTAAAACGAATATTTTCTTTGGGAAGTATTTAATTTGATTCAAATAAAAATGTATTTGTACCGTATAAATTAAAAATGTATTAAAGGAATATCTTTTTCTCTAATTTAGTGAAAAACATTGAGATAATTTGTTTTTGCACATCAAATTAAACAAAAGAATGAAAAAAAAAGCTTGAGTGATGAGCTTTGAGAGAAAAAAAAAGTAATTTGAAGACAATTTTAACCAGTGATATTTCATCACCATACTATTCAAAGTATTTAATAAGGTACAATTTTCTTTGATAAGATCTTAGGCGTCCACTTGATAAATATATTATAATATTAATACAATGCTATCCTATTATTCGTAGCAAAATACATTCCGTAAAATGCTGCGCGTGCACACACACACACACACACACACATATATATATATATGAAAGAAATTTGTATTATATATCAAAAACAAGAAATAATAGATAATGAACATAACAAGAAATAGCATAATAAAAATATAAAAGCTGAACATGAAGAACAAAATTATAGAGAAGTAAAAAAAGAAACTACAAAAAAGAAGAACCTAGCGAGTCAGAAAGCAATTTCGGACTTAGGACCGAATAAGTGGGGTTAAACTAGTTTGAAGGCGCCAACCTTCCCCCTTTGCAACTCGGTAGGAAAAACCAAATAAAATAAAATAAACAAAAAATCAGAGTATGTAAAAACTCAGAGAGTATGATAAAACCACTCACTACTATTATGTAACAAACTCTTAATGCAGAAAAATCGCAAAACAAATACGTAAGAAAAGTAGAAAAATACTAAAACAATTACATAAGATAAGTATTTTTAAAAAAATAATTTAACAAAATTTCTTTACTCACAGAGCTTTTACGAAGAGAATCAAGTGTCTTGACATCAATGAAAATCAATTATTCACCAAGTTAAAAAATTAGAATATACATAAAAACATCTTTTGAGCTAACTTTTAAGCCAGCCAGCAAAGACATATATAAAAAAAGACGACAATTAAATATGGTAGAATTTGAATTGGTTGATTGTCAAAAATGTAAATTTGCTAGGCTCTAATTTGGTTGGTTGTCAACAATGTGCAAGATGTTCAAGATGTGTGTGGAAAAAATGTAAACTGTGATATGAGTGTTATGATATTATCTTCACAGCAAGACCACTAACATGCTGACTTTGAAATCCTATTGTTGTGTGGTGGTTTTGGAATTAGAAGTAGCAAGACGGTTAATGTTTTTGTGATGAATATAAGTTCTTAAGAAATTAAAAGGGTGATCTAAACAACATTGAAATTTTTTTTTATATTATTGTATTTATCTATTTTGTGGGTAGTTAAGTTATCATTTCTAAATAAAAAATTCAAAATGATATTTCTGTAAATTGATATATGTAAATTACTGTTAAATACAGGAATTTTAATTATATGGAACTTAAACGAATCTCTTTTGTCAAAAATGTTACTGACTACATTATTGTTAATAAGATGCAAGTCTAAATCCAAGAATTCCATCATATAAGAGTTGAAGTTAGTGTTAATGAGCTTGAGATAATCAGGGTAGAACGTAATATTTGGTTTGTATTCACTATTTTTATTAAAAATTATTATATCATCTATATAACGATAAATTAAGTAAGAATCATTTGCAACATGATCAATTTCAAAAAAAATGTAAATATAGGTTCGCTAAACAATTACTAGCTGGACCACCCTGAGGTAATCCTTTGATCTGTTTATAAAGATTCTGATCAAATGCAATGAAATTTTCTTTTAATACGAGGTTAACAAGAATATCAAATTTTTGTTTTTTCATTGAAGTATATAATTCATATTTATCATAAATTAACTGTAGAACCTTAATCATATCATCAATATATATATATATATATATATATATATATATATATATATATATATATATATATATATATATATATATATATAACGCTCCCCTATGCTTCCAAGTTGCATTATTTTAAATTTTAGCAGGTATAACGCGCATCTTTTTTGGTACGAAAGGACGTGAAATGTAAATTTCTTATGTTTTGAAATATATAATTTATTCGTGGTATTATCTTAAGATATTGAGAAAATAGTATATTTCTAGAACTATAACCCTTTAAGTCAGCGTTTCTCAAACTGTGGGGCGCACCCCCTAGGGGGGCGTAATATCTGTAGGAGGGGGGCGCAAGCGTATTGAAAAGTCGAAAGCAAGAGATTATTTTAAGACAAATTATTAATTTACACAAAGTTAGGGAACGAAATACATTCTGACATAATAAAAAAGGGAATACAAATTTATATTGATATAAAATACATTGTGCAGTGTTAATACATTTCTAATTAATTTAACGATACTGAGTTAAGAACAAGTTTAATATTTATAAGTGAACCCATGGGCGTGTCATATAAAGTTGTGTTTTTTGATAGGTATAGAAATTTAAATTGCAATAAAACAACGATGTATTATTCGATTGACATGAATTTTTTTTTATTCGAAAGATAATCGTGTGGCATTACATTTTAAATATGATTTCTGCCATATAACTGCCACGGCTGGCTCGGATGTAGTCCACTCTGAACGTCCAATTTTCGATGACTTTTTCCAACATTTGTGGCCGTATATCGGCAATAACACGGCGAATGTTGTCTTCCAAATGGTCAAGCGTTTGTGGCTTATCCGCATAGACCAATGACTTTACATAGCCCCACAGAAAATAGTCTAGCGGTGTTAAATCACAAGATCTTGGAGGCCAATTCACAGGTCCAAAACGTGAAATGAGGCGGTCACCAAACGTGTCTTTCAATAAATCGATTGTGGCACGATCTGTGTGACATGTTGCGCCGTCTTGTTGGAACCACAGCTCCTGGACATCATGGTTGTTCAATTCAGGAATGAAAAAGTTAGTAATCATGGCTCTATACCGATCACCATTGACTGTAACGTTGTGGCCTTCATCGTTTTTGAAGAAGTACGGACCAATGATTCCCCAGCCCATAAAGCGCCCCAAACAGTCAGTTTTTTTGGATGTAACGGTGTTTCGACATACACTTGTGGATTAGCTTCACTCCAAATGCAGCAGTTTTGTTTGTTGACGTAGCCATTCAACCAGAAGTGCGCTGCATCGCTAAACAAAATTCGCTTATGAAAATCGGGAACAACGGCAATCTCGTTTTGGGCCCATTCGACGAATCTACGCCTTGCTTGATGATCCTTTTGATGAATTGCCAAACTCTTTAATTTGTACGGTTTATAATTTATACCTTAAGTGCTGACTAAAAATTACGTGATTCGCTCCCCAATGCCACCGTTTTTCAACACGTAGGCGAGTACATGTGGTGTATTGGGGGGGAGAAAAGTAATAACTGATCAAATCCTTTGAAATAAGTAAATCCTTAGCAAACACTGTCAAGGTCCTATTACTGCATTCCAAAGTCTTCGGAATAATTTTATGGATAGCAATACAGAGAAAAGATCGTACCTCGGAAAGACGTATATATACGTCCGGGACAATTAATGTTTGTATAAGCTGGATGACACTTAAAAAGTTAAAGTCGTTTTGCAGCTTTAGCGTCAAAGTATAGTATTTTTGAATTCTATGCATTATATTTATGTGTAAGGGGGAGGGGCGCGATGAAAATTATGATTGGATATTGGGTCGCAAGTATTGAAACTTTGAGAAGCACTGCTTTAAGCTCATCAGGTATGTTATCTCTTTTAAATAAACAGTATTTCGATACATGCATAAGTCCAATATTTTTTATGCTCATCGTTTTTTATTTTTGTAGCTATCAGTTTTATACTTTGCATATATATATAATGTACCCGTAATTTTCGATCTTATTTTTTTGTATACAAAGGACGCTTTATACGCTGGTTTTACCATAAACGTTATCAAGAGTGTTTTTTTTTCAGGTAGAGAAGTTTAAGTTGGCATTACTTTCCAAGATGGCGACCGATTTAACAGCTGTCAAGTGATTTATTCTCAGTTTGGTTTGGCAATTCATCAAAACGATCATCAAGCAAGGCGTAGATTCGTCGAATGGGCCCAAAACGAGATTGCCGTTGATCCCGATTTTCATAAGCGAATTTTGTTTAGCGATGAAGCGCACTTCTGGTTGAATGGCTACGTCAACAAACAAAACTGCCGCATTTGGAGTGAAGCTAATCCACAAGTGTATGTCGAAACACCGTTACATCAAAAAAAAACTGACTGTTTGGTGCGCTTTATGGGCTGGTGGAATCCTTCTTCAAAAACGATGAAGGCCACAACGTTACAGTCAATGGTGATCGGTATAGAGCCATGATTACTAACTTTTCATTCCTGAATTGAACAATCATGATGTCCAGGAGCTGTGGTTCCAACAAGATGGCGCAACATGTCACACAGCTCGTGCCACAATCGATTTATAGAAAGACACGTTTGGTGACCGCCTAATTTCACGTTTTGGACCTGTGAATTGGCCTCCAAGATCTTGTGATTTAACACCGCTAGACTATTTTCTGTGAGGCTATGTAAAGTCATTGGTCTATGCGGATAAGCAACAAACTCTTGACCATTTGGAAGACAACATTCGCCGTGTTATTGCTGATTGATTTAATATTAACGTCGCACTGTTCAGCTACACGAGGGCTTTTGGCGACGGACCACCTAATTTTGAACCATGGTCAAGTGACGTGGACGACACCTGAGCTGGCACCCTCCCTAACTACCACACCACACCAACGGGAGGACGTTTCAGCTCTCGACAGATTTAACGTGCATCGCTGCCCTACACGGCGGGTCTTTAGTGGTACTGGGATCGAACTCGTGACCAGGCAAGTGTTATTGCTGATATAAGGCCACAAATGTTGGAAAAAGTCATCGAAAATTGGACGTCCAGATTGGACTACATCCGAGCCAGCAGTGACAGTCCTATGCCAGAAATCATATTTAAAATGTAATGCCACAAGAGTATCTTTCGAATAAAAAAAATTCATGTCAATCGAATAATACGTCTTTGTTTTATTGCAATTTAAAGTTCTATGCCTCTAAAAAAACACCTTTTATTATAATTCTAATTTCTTTCAATTATTAAAAATTTATAACGTTTGTTATTTTAACAATAAAATTATGCCGAAATCCCATAAGTTACTTAACTATATTGAAATTTCTTCTTTAAATATTTATGTACATATTAAAGATTAATGTAAACAGTGCTTCTCAAACTTTCAATACTGCCGCCCCCCTTTTCGATCACAATATTTATCGCGCCCCCCTTATGCATTAATAATGTACTGAATGGAATAGTAATGCACTTTGATGCTAAAGCTACAATTGGCGATCTTAATTATAAACCATACAAATTAGTAACATAAGTATTAAAATTTTGTATACTACTTTTAAGCAATAAATACATAAAATAATAGGACAATTATTATGTTATTTTTTTCCTTTCTCTAATTTTTAAATTGAACATATTGCAAAATGCGGTGGCTGCTTAGAAGACAAAATGTAGATATCTGCTAAATATAGAAAAAGAACTCAGAGGGAGAATTTCCAACCATAAGCATTTTCCTTATAAAAACTTTGCTTTGCAAGACAAGCCCATGGAAGTCGTTAATACTTATTAAACTTGTTCTTAATTTAGTATTAATTAATTAGTTATAAAATACTCTGTGCAACACTATTACATTAAAAGTATACAGGCTGAAGTGCCCGCTCTTTGCACGAGTTCATTTATAAGAAAATAAAACATTATTGATATAATAGCTTAATTGTAAGGGGAGCAAAGCCAAGTGCTCGACAATGTTTACAAAAATGTATAATGATTTATTAAAAATGGTTGCTCAAATTATAATTAGTTTTTAACGAATGGTAATTTTTAGCCTCACAGAATTAGCATTTATATTTGATGTTAAATAATGAATAATAATATAAAATTCCGATGAAGAATAACTGTATTATTTTTAATATTTAATGCGAAAAGACTTCCAACATGTTTTAACCCAGGAGCAGGCGCGCACTCGATACTAATGGTCGAGCGGGGTTATTGTGAGTCACCCCAATCCTTATTTTTAACAATTATTTTATTGTACACGATACAAATCGTGATTCCAGTGAATAATTTACCTAAGAGAAAGTTTACTTAACTACTTTCAAGCACTTTACAATTTTTCTTTGGTAACAAATAAACAGTTTTTCCAGAATTAACGATTTCGTAATCTGTGCGTCCCGCGCGACCACTTCCGGGTAAAAGTGTATTCATTATGATTAAATGAAATTGTGTAAAACTTTTCTCGCGTTATGCTTTATATGTATGGAATAATCGTAAAAATAGTTCTTGGCCAAGTAATCGTTCAAAGTGTGCTCTCCGTGGTTTTCCAAATATCATCTATTTTGCATGGAAAAAAGCGTAACAGAGAAATACATTACTTACAGCTTCCCTAAATAAGAAACAAACACATAAGAGAGGTGTCATAACTAACTATACCAATAACTTAGAAAGTTAAACAGATTACAGCTATAATGTGCAGTATTTTTCAAAAATAATGACAGTGGTGAATTTTTTATGTTCCTAAATTTTTTTCGATTCTGCGTATGGGATCTGTTTTTTCTCTGAAAGATTTGTATGTTAGGTTTAAACAGAAAGCATAATAAAAAAATTTCTCATCATGGGATTACAGCAAATCAACTAAAAGTTTTTTTTTATTTAGTTATAGGATCAAAGATAGCTAATTAGGTATTGAAGTAGTTTTTATTTTTGTTGACTTAATATCGCGCGCGCATGCCTATAAATTATATCAGAGTAAAAGTGCATTTTTTATTATGTCTGAAAGTATTTTGTTTGAATTCATTCCAGTAAATTAATTATTTTCTAATCTTTTATTTTCGATATGCTCGCGCCCCCCTCGTAGGGTTATCGCGCCCCCCAGGGGGGCGCGCCCCACAGTTTGAGAAACACTGATGTAAACCGATATCATTCCTTTTTTATAACTTTGGAATAGGTTTTAAAAACCTTTTAAATATATGAAGTATATTGAAGTTTGTACAAAAAATTAGCAAGGAATGTGATTAAACACATCGGTAAATATAAAATTGAATATTCCTATAATATAAGTAATATGAACTGTACATTTCTTTTTTTAGTTTGATAAAATAATTTAATTGTCTATGTATGGACTGTAAATACTACAAAAAGTGCATTGGAAGTATTTAAATTAATTTTCTTGATATTCTTTAAAGTGTCATGCATGGTAAAATTATTTAAAACTTTCTTAACAAGGAAACTTATATTTTAAATTTATACTTTCTCTATATAATTAAACCATTCTAAATTAAAGCTCGAGATATAAATAAGAATTCGTTATTCTCTGAATTTTTATGTATGTTATCAGTTAAACAATTCATTAATGGATCAAGTAATCTAAGACTTTAAATCCCATATTTTAATATTTATTACATCATTGTATAATCCAAATAACGTTTTTTGAAGACAGTGTATACTTTTTGATTAGTATGTTGTTGTTGTTACTTATGCCACCTGATCGATTGTAACATCTGATCAAAGTCCACGAAACTCTTCACGGCTAAGGGCTAATTTTTACGTCTGTCGTTAGCCTTAGCTCTGAGCACCATGCAGGTGACAGTACGATTTGGCTCGGTTTGTATGGTCAAGGGCCCTGCCACTTCTCTTCCCCTTCCATCAACCACATGAGAGGATTTGTGGCTCGATGGCTAATTAGAGCACACCCATGCCGTGAAGGCACTATACATTTACTAACCATACATGCCTTCTCCGGGATTCGAGCCCAGGTCCTACAGAACCATAGTTAGAGTCACTAACCACGAAACCGAATGGGCGGGTCGAATTAGTATAAAATATATAACTAATGAACAGTATATTTTTTGATAGCTGAATTTTTTTCAAAGTAGTGTATGAGTTATTTAAAGTTCTTATAATCTCAATCCACAGCCATAAGAGATATTTTGGATTTTCATATTTAAAAGATGAAGTATCTGATTACCAAATGACTTAAAAAAGAATTAAGTAACATAATTATTTAAAATAATTTAAAACTACCTGAGATTATATTTCCTAAACACAATTGATTTTGAAACTATTTAATATACATATATACCAAAGATAGTTCTAAGCACTGTACATCCAGATTTATTGATGGAATCCCCAAAAAACTGTACAACAATAATCCATAAATTACGAGATATATACGAATAACAAAATATGATGTCACAGAAATATTAGTCACATCAACATCACAATTTACAGACATTTATAAAGAATGATGTTCAAAGAGCGTGACATGGTGAAGAGTGCAAACATCGCAGCAGCGCGGTGTCCACCGAAGTGTAAGTAGCATGCAAACGAGCAAACAAGTCCGTTTGTATTGTCTCTTCGCCTACAGACATCATTTCTGTGAGGATGTCCCATTAGCATCTGGTGATCCAGGAGGCCATAGAACCAGACATTCACGTCTGATCTAGCTAGCAGGGCATTCCATATTCAACCAATCACATACGAGAGCCCAAAAATGCGCCGAAGCCCCATCATGAACCATCCCTCATCATAATTCATTCATCTCAACAGGCATTTTCATTTTCCTTAAGGTATGAATCTCGCACAGGTTACAGTTCTTCGGGCAATTTTATGTACCAACATAAAGAAATTTGGCTTGCAGAGGTTTAACATTAATTTTGGAACATCCAAATGGTAAAACAATGACAGTAATTACACTCATGCCCATAAATTAAGAATAATGAAGTTCACGCAAAGAGACAGAAGCAAAACAAATTTGGCTTATTTGCAAAGTCTATTTATAAAACAAAAGGTAAAAAGCAAAAAAGATGCTATTTGTTTAACATAATTAATAAAAATTGCGATTTTTACTCCCTGAAGCAAATTTCAAAAAGGAACATATTTAGAACAGTATAACACGGTTAGTATGTTGGTTAATACGGAGTATGTCTCCCGGACGATGCAATACAGGCCTTACACCGCCTAGGCATGCTGAGTAACAAATTATCAATTTGATCTTGGGGAATAATACACCACTCATCAAGCAATGTCCTCCGAAGTTCCGTTAGGCAGGTGGGAAGGGGTTGACGGGCTGCAATTCGTCGGTCAAGCATATCCCACACATGTTCTATTGGATTCAAGTCGGTGAGTATGCTGGCCAATCCATACGGGTGATATCATCCGATTGAAGGCATCCGTTTACAATGTTTGCACGGTGAGGATGGTCGTTGTCATCCATAAACAGAAATTCAGCATCCATGGCGCCCCGAAACAAACGTACATGTTGTTCCAGAATAACATCCCGATAGATGTAGCCTGTCATCGTTACACTCTGAACGTGCAGGCCAGTTCTGGAACCAAGAATAATTCCTCCCCAAACGAGCCATCCTGCACCACCGTAACGGTGTAGTACAATGGTGCTCTCTTGGTGTTAACGGGTACCAGGCGCTCTCCATATTAAAGTTCGGCGAGAATCAGATTGCAAACTAAACCTGGACTCGTCGGAAAACATCACACAAGACCACTGTTGTGGTGTCCACAATGCATGCTCTCTACTCCAGGTTAATCGCAGGCGACAGTGAGTTGTGGTAAGTGGAACCCATCTGACAGGCCTATGAGCATATAGACCAATTTGCCTAAGCGTCTGTACATGGTCTTCCTTGAAACTGTCGTACCGGTAGCTGAAGAGAGCTGACGAGACAGGTTTGATGCTGTGCTCCGTCTGTTTCTTTTGGCTGTAACTGCCAAATACCGGTCCTCATTCGGCGTTGTAACTTGGGGGCGACCTGTGCTGTAACACCTACTCACATTACCATCATCTTGGAATCGTTGGCAAGGCCTGGAGATGACACTCGAGGCGATTCCAAGTTCCTCGGATACTTCCAGCTGGGTACGTCCACATTCCAGTCATCCAATAATTCTACCATGTAAAAAATCATCTAAATGCTTGTTTTGTACCATAGCTATACGGTTATTGCACTGGAAGGCTTTTAAGACGCTAGTGAACAATTTTACTTTTTACCACCATTCCTTTTATATACCTCTCTTACACCCTCGTCATTGTGACGTACTATGCGTGCCATCTGGTGGTTTCCTGTAATTTGCATATTCTTTTCAAGATGTGTGTGATAATTATACACACACACACACACACACACACACAGGTGAAATGTTTATTTTAGAGTTAAATTTCTGTGTGATTCTGAATGATCCTTAATTTTTGGACATTAGGATAAATGATGAAGGTTAATCTCTATATTTAAACTTTAATTTTAGGGATGTATTTGTATTAAAAATGTTAAATGTATTATGGATGCACGTGAATAAATATTTTTACCCATTGAAATTTTGTTTTAAGTTTATCAAAATCTTATAAAATAAAATTTAAAAAAAATTTTTGTTCAAAAAGTTCGAAGTCTGCAAGCAAATGCCCCAGACAAGCCATCAAACAGACTAAAAATAGTCAATAGTAATGCACGAAAGAAATTCTCTCCAGACAGAAAAAGGAAGAATTGAAAGTGTTTTATTTTTCCTTATAGAAAAAGAACAAAAAGATTTTCCTAATGTAAGCGACCATTTAAAAACTTTAGCATGATACATAAAAAAAATATATAAATAAAAATAAATTATTGCATTCATCAAACAATACGATTATTAACTACTTCTTTTTAGTTCATTTAGATTTGAAAGGAAACCAAATTGCTTCCAAGATTTCTTTGATTCGAATGAAAAATTGTTGAATGATTGTTGAGCTTATTCCATAGCGTTGCTTCTGGTTATTATTTTGTGTTGCATTTAAAATCAACAAACTTTGGTTCA
>BMAU01016177.1:37500-72141 GCA_019973935.1 Trichonephila clavipes
TTCCGTAAATTTTACTCATTAAAAACTTCTTTATCCTTCAATTTGTATTGTTTAACTTTTCGATTCACCCGTGCAAAGAACGGGTACACCAGTTAGTATTATTATAAAAGAGAGTCTGTAGAACTTTTTAAGCCATCTTATCTAAAAAAAATATGATTTTTTATTAAACTTCTTGAACTAAAATGTGTAAGAGTTCACATAATTTAGGCAGGTCCATGTGAACCAGATACACTTATAACGATTAAAGTAGTTTTAGTAAGAAATACTTTAGTAAATTGAAATATATCAAACTTACTATACATAATCCTTAACTTGAGTACAGAAACATTTAAGGTATCCGACTACGTTCGGAACCATGATTATAAAAAAGGGCATAAATGTATAATTTTCTTGATATTTAGTCACTCAGATTAGAATACATGCATAAAATAGTTTTAAGGTGATTTTGACAAAAAAAAATTTATTTAAATGTAATATTTCGGCGAAAAATTAACTTAGAATAATCTTTTTCCAAATATTATCCTTTTGTGAAAAATTCTTCTATTATAATAATATTTTGTCTGTATATAGCTCAGACCTCTCTACAAAGGCTTAACTAGAATTTTTGAAAAATTCACATTATTTTCAGAATTACCACCAATTGAAATAATTATTGGCGTTTTTTTCTTAAAATTGCTCCCCTCTGTTGTAGTAAAATTTGAATAACCCACTTCTAAGTTATATATTTCAAAAATTCTAGTTGAGCCTCTGAACAAAGGTCTGAGCTATATACAGGCAAATTATTACTCTAATAGAAACATTTTTCACAAAAGGAGAACATTTGGGAAAAAGATTATTCTAAGCTAATGTTTTGCCAAAATACTATATTTAAATAATTCTTTAATGCATATATTCTAATCTAATTGACACTAAATATCATGACAATTATCCATTTATGCGCTTTGCAATATCACGGTTCCCAACATAGTCGGATACCTTAAGAATAAAGTGTGCAATATATGTGCTAAAAGAATGATAATATGCAAAGAAAAATTGAGCTAATACTTCTATAATTAAAAAGTATATTAACAATTTCTTACGTATTTTCGTAATATCTGAATAATTTCTTAAATCTTTTGAATTCATCTTGTTTAATTTGTGGAGTTAAGGTAGTATGTACCACAAAGTATTAAAGATTATATTTTTATATATTACTCTATAAAATTAATTATTATTCTACAATTTTATTTTAATGATGTGAAATTTAACTGTAAACATTTTTTATCATGCGTATCATGGGGTAGCCTGTCACATATTCTTTATAATTCTAGAGAAATAAGTTTATTTTTTAATTATAAATTGTGCATGCTAAATTTATATATGTAATAGTTTTAAATGGAGTTTTTATTGAAAAATTTAGAAACTAAATACCATATTTTTATTTACAGTAAGATATATCTTATTAAAATAATTTGTTCAAAAATATCTACAAAATTAAAAAACCATTGCTAATGGATTAACTTATGTTTGTAGCGACTGATACTTGAAAGACATCGGGTGATTGGAATGAAGGTATCCTACTACGTTCGGAACTGTGATTTTAAAGAGGCGCATAAATGAATAATTTTCATATTTAGTGTCACTTAGATTAGAATACATGCATAAAATTGTTTTAAGGACATTTTGGCAAAAAAAAAATATTTAAATACAATATTTCGGCAAAAAAATTAACACAGAATAACCTTTTTTTCAAAATGTTCTTCTTTTGTGAAAAATGCTTCTATTATAATAATATTTTGCCGGTATATAGCTCAGACCTCTGTACAGAGGCTCGACTACGATTTTTGAAAAATTCATATTATTTTAAGAGTTACAACCAATTGAAATAATTATCGACCTTTTTTTCTTAAAATGTCTCCCCTCTGTTGTAGTAAAACATGGATAAACCCACTTCTATGTTATATATTTCAAATATTCTAGTTGAGCCTCCGTACAGAGGTTTGAGCTATATACAGGCAAAATATTATTATAATAGAAACTTTTTTCACAAAAGGAGAACATTTTGAAAATTGATCATTCTATGTCCATTTTTTGCCGAAATATTGTACTTAAATAATTTTTTATTGTAATACTATTCTTAAAGCAATTTTATATACATTTTCTATTATAAGTGACACTAAATATCATGAATATTATCCAGTTATACGATTTTGCAAAATCATGGTTCCGAACGTAGTCGGATACCTTAACCACATACATGATTATAGCTTGAATAAAGTATCAAAATAATTATTCGTGTGAAGCTATTTCCCAAATATAGTTATAACAAAAATATATATTAAAGTTGTATTACTTACCTTTAAATGAAGCGTCAACTAAATTGAATGAATGCTCTACTATCTTCAAATTTGCTTACTCGGAATTTTCTACTGGACCAATTTTACTTAAAGACACTTATATAATAGCTTCAGAACTGCCATTCATCATTTTGTCAACATCTGCTGGTGCCTCTGGTAATTCTTCTAAACCTAAAAATAAACTACAGAATTGGTTATGTAGCAATGCTTATTTGCATAGAGAGAGAGATCATGGTTTCTTCTGTAACGTTTGAAAGAATAACGGTAGCATATTCTTGGTTAATTTAAATATGGAATTTATTCACGTCACAACTATTGAATATTATTTACTGAATGATACATTAAAGTTTTTAAACTTAATTAAAGATTGTTGGAGTGCAATATTTTGTGAAAGGAGGAACCGTTGGCTACCACTCCCGTGTGAGTTCAAAGCATCTTTCCCTCTCATCTTCCTGTCGACGGGGTTAGATTCCTCGGGGATCAAAAATGGGTTGCGCTGCAGCTGAAAGATGCACGGGTGGGTGTCGGGTCCAGCAAAGATTTCGACCGCTGTTGGGAGTGGCTACGTTACACATCTTAACAGCAACAAGGCTCATGAAGTTAGCTCAGGGAAATGCGTGCGTTTTGTTCATTATACGTTCTTAAACCTTTCTCTGTCAAGTTATTTTGATGATTTAGGTGCACCAATTGTCAATTTTTTTTGTTGCAAAAATTAAATGTTTAGTACAAAATGTCAGTAGTTAAAAACTGATGCTTTAAATTACTGGCATACAAACTTTTAGGTTTTATAACAACTATGCAGTTGCTATCTGAATGCAAAGTTGTGTAACGGTTTTGTTGAAAATAGTTTAGTTAAAAAACTATAGATGTAAATAAACACCAGATATATTATAAAAAAAAATCCTTGCTATCATTTCATGAGATTCTTACACTAAATTTAATAAAAATCATGAAGCTAAGAAAACTATAGCTCGTTTTGATGGATTAGTGGCATAAGAAACTAAAGACCTGTGTGAAGTCGAAAGGTGATCACATCTTGAATAAAAAGTATATAATGCTAAATTTTTAACAACTTTAAAAGATTTAAATTTAATCATAAAGTTTTTATTTTAATTCTTTTATAATCATAACTTCTGTATCTTAACTAGGCATCGTTTAATCGAAAAAATTAATGCATTTTTAAGATAAAAAAATTTACTTAATTTTTAAACTAAGCATAAATTGTTGAAGTGCACAGATAAAACTTTTGCAACTTATTATGTATGTTTTATTAGAAACACAAATTCGGCCCTTAAAACAAAGTTTTTCTTCGAAATTATCCAGTGAATATATATTTAAACAAAGAGAGACTCTTTCTCTCAGTAATTTATTATTTTAATAATAAAACAATTAATAGAAATAGCTATATCCTGATTAAAGTTAAGATTAAAAAGGACGTTTTCTTTTAAATCGAGTATTAGTAATTAATATTACACATACGTCTAATACTTTTGAGAAATTCAATGCATATACTAGCTATTGTTACACAATTCATTATACCCTTCCCCCCATCATGTGATGAGACATTTTCATTGAACGTATTATTCATGGCTACCAATCCAAATATTAGCAGTCTAAAATTTCTGTCACTTAAGCAATCAAGCTCGGAAAACCAACGCAGGAAAATAATATAAATAGAAAATGCATCTCTGAGCAATAGTTGAAGAGTGCATAAGGCTGATTTCGTGATATACATAACATTGGCCATTATAGTGATGCGTGTGTTTGCACTAATATCTCTCAATATCCACGTGCTTGTAGTTGAGTGTTCATAATAGTTCGGCCATTAAGATATTCAGGAACTAAATTATCATAGATTGTTCTGAATCGAAATAAGGCTTTGAAATGTGGTATAATGGCTAATATTAGGAATAAGTTGTGTGTGTGTGATGCGAAGGATGCTTCCGGTTATAATGTTGGTTAAATCTAAAGGCAATTATAGTTTAATATTAAATATTGTAAAAAATTATCACTCAAGCAAACGTGAGAAGATGTTTTACTAATAGACCGTTAAAAAGAAAATATTGGAATTAAATATTTTGTTCACAAACATCACTTAGAAAGTTAAAATCTTTCTGTCAGCATACATCAAGGGTTTGCATCTTATGTAATTACATAGTATAATGTTCAGGTATAATGGGCACGCAATTGAGGTTTAAAATCAATAGTCTCGTCGCCAATAGCCATTGAATTTATTCGAATAAGACATTTAATCAAAACAAATATACAATCGATCATACAGAAAGATTATTGATGCAATTGATTTCTGTTCAGGATTGTTAAATCTCAAAAACCTATCTTTACCTTACTTCACATAATATATCCTTAAAATGGTTGGTTGACAGATATCCGTTTCTTTTCAAAAGCCTTTTTTCGACATGTAAAAAATGCATGCATGACCTACAAAACAAGCGAGCAAGCTGAAGTTTATACAGAAAATGATATATTAAGTTGTTCGAAAAGTAAATTCGTTTTGTGTGTGTGTGAAAATGACAGAAAATTTTTACATAAAAAATAAATATTTTATTAATTTATACATTTTACGTTCTGATCCAATACATTTTGACATCTCTTTGACAGTTGCATGATTTCATAAAATCTTTGTTTTTTTGCAGGCAAAAAACTGATTCAGGTGATTTTTGACCTTCTTAATTCAAGTAAAGGTTTTATCATTTAAAATTTTTAGTAGAGACAGGAAAAAAATAATAATCATAAGGAGCCATATCTGGAAAATATAGTGAGTGTAGCAGTATATACTATTAAAGCTGTAAAATCTTTTGGTGAGTTACCAAACTTATATGAGGTCTCACATTATCTTGGTGAAACACTACACATTTTCTGTGGATCAATTCTGGCGTTTTTTGGTTTAAGTAAATCATTCAGTTTGTCTAGATGATGAAAGTACACTTCTGAATAAATCATTGTGTTGTCCAGTAAAATCAAAGAAACAATTCCTTTGAAATCCCACCAAACAGATATCACCACCGTTTTTTGATTACTTTCGAAATGTTTTGAGCTGGTCCATCTTTTTTACTACATTTTTTGTGTTTGACATTGTTATGGACAACCTATTTCTCGTCCCCAGTCCTTCAAAAATGGATCATTTTCTTGACATTTGAGAAGAAAATCACAGATATCAACACGACAGCACAAATTTTTTTCCGTGAGAACATCTGAAACACATATATCGAGATTTGAGGTTAAACCTAGGCCCCTTTCGATAGTCCATGAACAGTTGAACTCGATAAATTTAACCTCTCAGTGATCTCATAAGTTGTTATACACGAGTTTGCATTAATTAATGCATTTATTGTGTCTTTATCGACTTCAACTGGCCATCCAGAACGTGGTGCATCTTCAACATCAAAATTGCCAGATCGAAAGTTTGCAAGCTAGTTTTACCACTGGCATTCAGACAATACATCTTGAATTGTCTTTTTACTTTTTCTATTATAAAAAAGTAAAATATACCGAAAATGCTTTTTTTTCACTTTCCATACTTATGTGAAAGGGCACATACCAAAAATTTACTGGTTAGAATCAATTAGACCTTTTCCATAAGCAAGCTATACTATATAAGCTCTTGAAACATATAATGATTATTCGGCTTAAGTGGGAAGTTGGGTGTGAAAAAATACGATTGAACCCTCTGGCGGCTAAATAAGCGCAACCCAATAGTAATTCAGTTCAAGTTTGTGTGCGATTTTGTAAGGAATGAAAATACAATCACATTTATTAGTTGTTGTTGTTACTGGTGTCACCTGAACGAGAGAGAGACAGTAACATCAGATCATGGGCCCAGAAATTCATAGCGGCGAAAGGCTAGATTTTTACGCCGGTGGTTAGCCTTAGCTTTGAGCACCATACAGGCGATGGCACGATTTTGTTTGGTTCCATCCCAATTCAGAGGTAGAACACCCTGGGGCTGATCAGGGGCCTCTCACCTTTCTTCCCCTTTCACCAACCTCACTAGAGAATTGGCGGCTCGACGGTTATTTAGAGTAACCCCATGCAGCGAAGGTACTATACATTTACAAACAACCATGCTTTTCCGAGATTCGAACCCAGACCCTACGGCACCTCAATCAGCATCACTAACCACCATACCTGATGAGTGGCTTCAAATTTATTTAAATTTCCTTACTCACCGTCAATCTATAGGCGATTAACTGATTTTACCAATAGGAAAAAAATCAATTACTTAATATATCCGAATAAACAGCCGCCTTAATTCACGCTTGCCTAATATTTTTAACTTCTTTTAACTTCTTCCAACAAAAAGATTTGTTATTTTTTATCACACCTCGTAAATTAAATGCAAGGTCATATACGAATATGTATTGAAAAATAGTAAAGGCTATATGCAAACATAATGAGCAACTTCCCATTTTTTGAAATAAATATTTGAAACAATTTTCAAATGTGAAACATATATACTAAAAATTTAAACTTTTTGTTAGTGAAAGAGGATTCTAGGGCATTATGGAATCAGAAATAAATAGAAATAAGGTAGTAATTTTAAAAATTTATTAAATTTCGAATTTTGCACAAAAAAAATTTAAATATGAAGAAGAAACAAATTGTTCTGTTTCAAATATACATAGAAGTAACACTCGTAAGGTAACACATACTTTAATCAAATTAACTAATAATTTAATCTTAACTAAATTTGAGTTTAATTTCTGTTTAATAGCCTCTTCACTAAGAAAACAACCATGGGGTTCATTGATATACAATGAAATAAATTTTAGCCTAAATACACTTCAGATTGTTTCAAATAAATGAAGTCCTTTTACAAATATTTTATCTTTTGTTGAGATGAACAGGGAACGGGAATCTTTGAAGCAGAACACAACTCTTTCCAAACTTTCCGTCTTATAAGGTGTTGTTAAATAACGGATATACAGAAACTCTTCGAATAAAGCTTACGGCTACCAAAAAATAAAACAATTTTTTTTCTAACATTGTATAAAATGTTGCTTTCTTCCATGTTATTGTACTAAAAGAATGCGAGTTTGTAGTCTTTGAAACATTAACTTAAGGACGAAAAAAAAAACTTGCATTTTCAAAGAAATCAATTTCCCAAGATCTTTTTTCTTTTTTTTTCTCTACATCTAAAAAAAAAAGAACTTTCTACTTTTATAGCATGGCTAATCTTCTCAAATTGTCAGTCTTAGGTTTCCTTCATTGATTTTACGTCACTTTTTTAGACTACTGCATCTGTTTTTCAGAAAAAAAGTTCAGGTTTGGTCAGCTCGATTCATTTCAATCGCTTAAGTTTATAAGGAAAAAAAATTACCGCGGTAAAATATTTTTAATGTCTGACGTTTCTCTTTGTTCTTTCTACATTACAAGACTAAATGGAACGGGCGACATTTTTATGAAACAATTTCTTTTATTTGCTTGTCATTTGAAAACTGTCGATTATTCTGAGTCTCTGAAAGATCACCAAAAAAAATCTATTTCTGTTCTCAAATTATATTTCCTGAGGTTATTGAAAGTCGATATTGGGAAAAAAATTGCTAAAAACAACTTGATAGTTCCAAGTTATTTTAGAAAATGAGTAGTGCGTCTGGATACCGGCAAATTATACCAGCCATTAAAGCATTTTCTTAATTTAATTTCATGCACAAAAAATCAAAATTATGGTCAAAATATAGAATTTATTTCTAAAAAATACTTTTAGGTCAATTTTTTTTAGTTTACTTTTGTATAGAAAAATAACATCAGATATTGTATACAAATCATTTTTTTTTCTCTTTAAGTTAATTTAATTTTTTTACTTTGGTAAATAAGTTTTTCTGCTTTTTATTTAGTGTTCTTCATAACATTTATAAAAAAACAATAAAATCTGTATTGAAAGAATTAATTATCTTAAAACATATAATTTATTTTGTTAATAAATCACTTTATTAGTCTATTTTTTTGTTGATAAGTATTTAATTCTATTAACTTTTAAAGCATAAATTATTTTCCTGAATCCTCCCTAATTGATATTAAAAAAGGAAACATGAATTTTTTTTAAAATTAATTTTGGTGCATGCAATCTTCGTATTAGTTCCCCTTCTTTTTGAAAGTATAATAAGAAAAATGTATCGTAGTTGTAAATTGTTATAGTTTCCATTATATGTTTTTTGTTCAGCTAAATGATTATGTGATTTTTCCACACACATTCACATGTTTCTCGCATAAAATCTGTTTTATACTATTTGATTTCTTTTTACGATATTTAATACTTTTTAAGGATTATTTGTTTAAAGTTAAAATATTTTTTATCAGGTTTTATTTGTTTTTTTCAGTATTCGTTGCAGATGTGTTTATTAACCTATTCTTTTTTATATGATTCTAAATTTCTTTAAAATTTAAAAATAATTGCTTGTTTTAATCCATTTTACTTTAGTTGCAAAACATTTTATAAAATCCCCTTGTTCATGGACTAATAAAGCACAGTAAATAATGGTGTTAATTGAAACATTAATAAAATTATAATTTACTGTTGACAAATACTATTTTTGAATATTTTCTAATTTAAAAATGTTGTTAAAACTATCAGTCGTTTTAAGAGCTCATAAAACGTGAAATTGATAAAGTAAACAAAAATAAAGAAAGAAAAAGAAAGAACCAAAAAATAAAATAATGTTAGTATGTTTTCTATACACATGATTGCTTAAGTTCTCATTTAAAAATCCCGAATATAATTTGTGAGTATTTTAGTGCTAAGCAGTATATTATTTCATCACACACATCATCATCACATTATAGAATAGTACGAATAGTATTCCATATATGAACAGTAAAAAGTATCTTAAACTAAGCAGCTTTGTCTGAAAAAATATGCCCTTATCGAAATATCTTCATTTTTTTCATATTGTTACGAATTTTGTGTAAATAGTGTAAATTATTTGTATGTGGATGTTTAATGTAATTATATTACTCTATGTTACATTTATTTTATGTTAAAATTGTACTATTCACAAGCAATGTCACACCTTGCGTTATAATGGCGATTCAATGAGAACTTGGCAAAATCCTGGCGGTAGAGCCAATTTAGCATCATTTTTGGTGACCAAGTTGGTGACCATTTTGGCGTCATTGGCGATCATGTTGGCGAATTGTCTGGAATCTTCTTGTGAAAGTAGTGGATCTCTCCACTAATGTCACGACTGAATACCACGAGCGGTTATATTTCTGGAAGTTTCTGTCGCGCCTATAAATAAAGATGCTCGCCGGTACGGCGATTAGTCTTGATTTCTTCTGATTAGTCTTGAACATTGTTTTGACTAGCAATTAGCTTGGCAGTGCCTGAGATTAATCTGCTACATACGTGTATTCTAAACACTGGTAATTGTGTTTGAGGGCTTTTGAAGTTGTGAAGACCTTTGGAGATTTACTCTGTGAATATTAATGCTGAATCTTGTGTTAAAGGATTGGACTTTTGATAATAAATTCGCATGGCTCTTAAAGAACTGTTTATTTTCCTTGTGATTGTTTTGCATAAAATCCCCGAACCCTCGGATCTACGTTACAATATATATTAGGAATTCGTATGGTAGTAATTAAGTTAATGCGTATAATATAAGCATGCGTTATGTATCCTATATACAGCTAAAACTGACAATTTTCGATGCTTGGCAAAGAATGAGTAGTAGTACAGGATATTTAAAAACAATTTTTTACATACCGTATCAATTGTAAATTCGTGATTTTTTTTATGATAGGGGAAAGAGCACTTTTTTCTCTTTTGCATCCTATGTTATCCTAAAATTAGTGTTTATAGGTAAATACACACATTTCCAGTAAAATATTTAACTTTGTGCAATTGTATTATTTTTTTTATGATATATTTACATCCTATATAAAATTAGTGTTTATATATACATCCAGTAAAATATTTAACTTTATATATATATATATATATATATATATGTACACTCACTTCCAAAAGTTAAGCATGGAGAGGAAAATGCTAATTTCTGGAAGCCATTCAGATTTGAAGAGGATGCAATTCGCTACAGAGGTAGATTGAAGTATGCAAATATGTTAGGTAACAGCCAGTCGTGCTTTTATGTCAAGAAATATAGGGCAGTCTTATAAGAAGCCAGCTTTATGAAGGGTTACGAAGTTGATTGTAAGTGCTGATAGAAGGTGTTTAAAACTTTCGTACAATTTGTTTTCAAGACATGTGTTTTTATGACTTCCAGAAAACGAATGGAAGATTCTTAGCGCTGGCATGCTGTGGGACGCATTAAAGCAGGACGGTCGATCAAAGATGTTGCTCTTATCTTCGGGGTTCATCATTATGTATTTTCACGTGTATGGAAACAATTTCAAACCACACAGACAGTTGTCTGAAGGCCCGTAGGTGGTCGCCCAAGGGTTACAACCCCCTTAGAAGATCAATATATTGCTATTGTAGCCAAGTGGAATCGCAGTGCTAGCTACACATGTATGACATCTATGGTTACAGCGTCCATTGGTAAGGCTATATCTGGATCTACTGTACACGGAAGATTACATATGAATAGACTGTATGCCCGGATACCTCCAGTTTGTATTCCTCTATCCGTCCAATCAAGAGAGGCACGATTAAAGTGGTGCCGGGAACATTGCAATTGGACTGTGTCTGACTGGGGCAATGTCATGTTTACTGATGAGTCAAGATTTGCTCTGGAGCCAGATGACAAGCAAGCGTATAAGGATATGGCGTAAACAAGGAACACGCAATCAGCCCCAAAACATCACCCATTTCCAGGCGGAAGCATTTATGGTGTGGGCAGGGATTTCATTAGGATACCGCACCGACCTGGACATCTTTAAACGGGTTTCTGTGACGGCTGTCTGGTATCGAGATGAAGTCCTAGAACCTATTGTGATATTGTATGCTGCAGTAGTTGGCCTTACTTTTGTTTTAATAGACGATAACGCACATCCCCATAGAGCTGCCATCATCGATGGCTACCTGGAGAGTGAAGGAATTGCGCGTATGGCGTGGCCAGCATATTTGCCCGACCTTAATCAAATAAAAAATCTTTGGGATGCTCTCGGCCAGGCTGTATCTTCACGTTTTCCACCTCCAGCCACTCTTATTGATCTGGAAACTGCTCTACAAAAAGAATGGCGATTGCTTAGTTCTGCGGTGTTTGACTACCTAATTGAAAGCATGGTCAGAAAGTGTAAACTTTGCGTACAGATGAGGGGGAATCACATACCCTATTAATGTCCTTTTTAAATTTTATGCTGTTTGTTTTCATTTTATGCATAAGTCTGTTTAAGTCTCCAGTATGGCATTAGCTGATAACTTACAAAAATTTAATATTGTTTTCATTTCTGTATATAATATCTGTTACCTCCTCTTTGGATGCAGGTTTACGTTCTCTGCGTCGGCAAATTTTCAGTAACTCTGTTTTTTCGAAATTTTAGTCATTCTTTTCAAAGCATCAAGGAAAATGCACAAAGTTCTCTTATTCTTAGTATCGTTTAAGCAAATATTTATACAAAAAAATTCTGATATTTAAAGAAAAAATTAAAATTCTCCCTCTTAAAAATTACATTCAAAATTTGGAAATTAAGTTCTTTAACAATCTGCCAGACACCAGCAACGTTCCTATTTTAGACCTGAAAAATTATAATCCAGATGCAAACACTAAAAACCAGATGAATTCTTCTGGATTCATATACCTTACCTCCTTAGTAGTTAATTTTTCTTCATTAACCAAGTGGGGACTCTACTTCTTAAATTTCTCATTTTTATTTATTCTTTTTTTTAATCTTTATTTCATAAGCTGATTCCATGAAGGAAACTCACACAGGCTAGCCTTAAGTACCTCCCTCTTGCAAGTTCCAAAGTCCCATAGTAGTCAATAGAGTACTTATTCACCGATTACCATCAACCTATCCCAATTCAGCCTTTCATTAACCTTCTAGGACTTTTCCACCGACCTCAAATGCCTTCCGAAGCAGACACTTTAGCCACACATTTTTTGCCACCTATCTCTCAACTAATCTGGAGACATCCTCTCCCATCAAGGCCCATCCTCAAGCAGAACACATATACCATTCTGATATAGGAGGGAGGAATTCGTTCCATTTCCCAGAGAAGTGAAGTTCTCGCATCAATCGGTAAAGCCCCCTTACGCAGTTTGTCGGGTTCTAATTTCACGAGGATTGTGGATGATTAAGATAATACTGCTTTACAAATAGTGCGTGTTCTGGCAATGTGATTCGCATTTGAGTTGGCTCACTTAAGTTGATATTACCATTCTTCGGAGTTGTCTATATGTTTTGTATCCCAAATTGCTGGCATATTCTGGCACAGTGGTCGTACATGAAAGTATAAATTTGGATTTTGCTCTCATGTCCAGGTTTTATGCTGATTCTTGATTTGTGGAGCTATATAGCTCCATATATGTACCATCGGAAGTTTTGGGAACTATTTTTTACGGAATCTTACTTCCCATGTCATGATTAGTCTCCACACTAAGTATTGCAATTGTTAGATCGAGCAACTCTGAAAAACATCATCCCAAATTTTATTATTCCACAACTAAGAATGAAAGTTTGCGTCCAAAATCCTTTACAGATTAAATTTTGCTGTTACATTTTCTACATGTTAAACTGAAGTGCCTATAAACTATATTTAATAAGCATTTGACTAAATTTTAATAGACTCTTGAGAATTGCAATGTTCTAAAAGTATATCAAAATCGGTAGAATATCAAAGACCGCATTGAAAAATAGCAAAAATATACTTTTTTAATAAAAATCAAAATGATTTAGAGGAAGGTTATCAAATTGTGTCTTAACAATTCTTAACAAACAGTATTTTCAATTAAAATTATCTGCATTTACAGCTTGTAAAAAGGTAATCACTATGACCATATTTCTCAGCATCCTTTTCAACCCACGAAACAATATTTTCTTTAAAAAATTGTAATATCAAATTACGGTATCCAAATAAAATATTTTTTTATGATAACTCGAGAAAAACTCTGACATGCTTTGTTTTAAACTAATAGATCTATACATAATTCATCATGTTACTGAATAACAGTCTGAGTGCCAATATCTAATAAGACTTCTTTATAATGCGCGTTGAAAAATATTTACACATATTTCTTCAAACAAAGCAAGCTTCCTTCGAGCATGACTCATAAAATATCTATCAAATTCCTTGTGGATTTTCCTTTCATAAATCTTCTATTCCTTAAAGAAAAACTTCCCGTTGGTAGCACATTAATATTAATTCATCCAATATGCTTCGGAAGAAAAAAAAATTCGACGACATGAGATAAGTAAATATTTGTAACAGATGAGCTCTTTTTAATAAGCATCTTTGCGAAGTTCATCTCGTTGCTTTCGGAAGTTTAAGAAAAATTAATACACCGGAAGAAATGGATTACATTATTTTGAACCCTGATTTCTTCGAAAGAAAAATATCTCTTACTTAAAAGTAAATATTTTTTCTGCTTACTTTTAGAAACTTTTGTTTATTTATTTATGTTTTTTTTAGGTACACAAAATTGTCTTTTATAAAATTATTTTCTTAAAGATGACAAAAAAATCGAATTAAAGTCACTGTATTATTTTCTGATTCAATCTATTCCTTGATATATTTCTTCATTGACATATTGATTTTATATCAATCGTTTTCATTAAAATTATAACATTTATTACAAGATCAATAGTAAAATAAAGCATCTATTTAAAACGAGCTGCTTCCATATTTAAAATGCGTCGTAATAGCATAAAAAAACAATTTGCTTATTTGTTTCGGTAAATATTAAGAATCCCTAGATCAGGAGTAGTGAACCTTTTATGAGAGAGAGAGAGAGTCAACATGCCATTTTTCCTAAAGAAATGCTTAATGAGGTACAGACGTGCCGTCAAATAATTTTGCTTTTGATATTTCGGGAAATAATAAAACTAAATACTAACAACTCTAAACTCTTATTTATTTCAAAAAAAATACATTTTGCCTTTTATAGTAGTAATATTTTAGATATACGTGCAATTCAAATTAAAGTAACATTAGCGTGATTTCTGCTAGTGATGATTAGATGAAAAATGACTTATATTGTGATTGTTAGTAAAATGCACAAAAATTTTAATGCTCTTCATCTTTGAAAAGAATGACTCGCAGGCGTGGGTAGATGAAAATATATGGTTAAAATAGCATGTATGACCCATCTTCTTCAAACAGTTAAATATATATGCAGTCGAATTCCATGTTTTCAAATTTTCATTATTAGCATTTTTACTTATATTGCTTGTCAATCTTTCAGTTTCAATCAATTCCCACTTTCTACTTTTTTCCAACAAATTTTTGAATCCATATTAAACTAGACTCGAAATCAATCAGTTGCAATTAAAAATTTTCAATTTCCAACCAATCGAATAGGGACAAGCTCAGCTTATTAAATGCAATCACATCAGGGTACATAAAAAACTTGAGCGTTTCCGATAGTTCTTTGAACTGGGAAAATCTCGCTGAAAATTGCGACTGACCACTTGCGTTTGTTCGTAATACTTCATATTGAACTTTGTTACTTTGAATTAAAATGCAAACCGTTTTGATCGGTGGCGTTTTGTCACGTGACATGAATGGCACGCGTGCCAGTGTTTCGCCATCCTTGCCCTAGATCATGTATAAGACTACTAGGCATAATAGATATCTAACACTATATGATCCGAATATAGAGCAACTACTAAGTAACTTAATAAAATGATGGTTGTTCTCTATGAAATTATACCTAATATAAAACTATTTATTTTTCCAACGCCCGTGCTTAGTTTTTGACCATTTGACGCAGTCTCCCAGTAAGTATCCACTGACGACGTACTCGGATGTTAATCGAATCCAGTGCATTGGAACAGGTGATCACCATCCATCCTGTCATGGCCGCAGAGCGTAGCAGTCAGACCAAGAGAGTGGAGATATACTCCAAGGATGCCATGTCCAGTGATTGGGAGAAAGTGGGCAATGGCTCTCTTCAGGTGCCTTAGATAAGGACTCACATTGACCAGGGTTTCCTATGGATTTCAAACGCTCTTGGTGTTTGGGTTGGGCAGAACATTTACAAATGTATGGGGTTATCATGTTCTTTGCTCTTCTGAGGATCACGCTGACTTTTGGTTTTGATGAAACAGCCTTCTGCTTGGTTTTTTGGTCGGATCTCATTATCGGGGAACCCAATATCCTTTAGAATCCACAGTAAGGCCCCAGTCCAGCCGTATAAGATGAGCTCCGCAATTTTAGTTACCCTCATCCATAGCAATCCTCAAACTACACGTGCACACCTGGCTGTACTAAATGTGTAACAGAGATCACCGTTATCCGAGCTTTCAATTAATTTAAAACTATAATGCTTTAAATTCAACTACGTACTCAAATTTAAAACTATAATTCTAACAAATTGTTTAAAGCCTTTATGTAGCTGAACAGTGCGACGTTAATATTCAAATAGTTTTATAACTAAGAGCTTTCTTCAAATCCACTCTTGTAATCATTATGAAACTGGGCACTTGTGCGTACCCGCGTACATTAAATATATCAAAAATATTTGAAAAAAAGCTTTAATTGTATTTTTAGTTTAAAAAAATTGATAACTTAAAATGTTTCAAAACTTGGATTTTTCAGATTTTCATTACGTAGTTACAGTTCCTGATTTTTTAAAACCTTTTGCAATGATTCTAGAGTTAAAAACTCTGATTAAGTATATACGAGTCCACAAAACTACGTAGAAAAAAGGATGTGTGTGTTATACGGCAAATATACTTAAAAGTAAAAAAAATGCAGTTTGACAGTATGCGTGCGCGTTATGTGCCGCATTTTGCGATAATTGAAAAATTGAAAAACATAATTATAAATAAAAAATATTAAGTCATGAATATTCACTAAAAGGAAACCTAAAAGGAACTTTAATAACAAAGCTTCACATACTTACATCTGCAGCATAGTAGGAAGGAAACATATTACTTGATTGGTAGGCAATTTAGGGTCCAAAATATTTTTTGCGCGCAGTAGTATTTTAACCTTTGAATTTCCAGTTCATTAAATACATAAGACCAATGACATTCTGTTGTACAACACGCTCAATATAATGCAAATCAATGCGGAACATTGTTAAAAGTATGGTATTTCTTTTTCAACAATGCTTTCAGCAATCTAAGCGTCATAAATTTTACTTTTCACGTAATTCTATTGGGAATATACCACGCAATTTTAGTTTACGTAAATACTTTAAAAGCAATGTTGAAAGTAAGCATGGAATAATGAGATATTTACACGTGTACTATAGCCATCTTGAAACAAATCTATGCATATTTATTTAAGAATATTATGACAAATCTATACGGAACTTTATCACTAACCTTCTGAGACGTCTTTTTTAGGGAAATTGAATTCCCTACCTATTTCCAATCAACTCCAAAAAGAGGACAGGGATTCCTTATTATATGCAGATTAGATAAAGTATTTAAGTCAAACGGAATAGTAAAGTGAGAGACAGTAGGAGATGGAGATTGAATCAGGAAGTTATAATAGTGAAGTTAGAGATTTATTATTGAAGATTTCTAGGTGGATAAATTAGGCACAGGAAGAGCTGAGATTCAGTGTGGTAAATATTGATTTATAATTAAAGTATTATTAAAGTTTTATATTAGGAGTGAGATTAAAGTTAAATGTTTAGTAGGAACATTATTGAATATAATTCTGGGATCTCTTATTGCGGTAATCTCTGCGTGATCGATATTCTAATGGTTAATTAATTGGATCATTAAATATTTAAGTTAATATAAAGGAAAGTCCCTTTTAAACCTCATAAAGTTATTTTGATTTATTTGTTATTAAAAGTCTTTGATTCTATTTGGGAAAGATAACCAAATAAAGAAAGTTATTTATAAAAATGGCTACTGGTTCTTCTTTGACTCAAAATTATTCTCGTTCTCAAAGTGAGATACAAAGGGATCTTCACAATATACTTTGAAAACGCTCTCAGCATTTAGTCAAAAACTTTTAAAATATTTAGACAAATTATTCTTAATTCTAGAATTATGTGTATCTGAATTTATTATGTATAATTTAGCTCCCTTAAAACTATTTCTATGTTTCCAAAACACTTGGTCATTCATTCGAAAATCCAGGGAATTGATTTTTAACAAAACAAATCCTCTGGAACAATAACCAAGAGCGTTATTATCTAAACAGTCGTCTAAATCCCAAATAAATATTTTAGTTAATCATTCACCAGAAGATTCAATTTCATTCATGACATCTGCAGATTCTCATAATTAAGCCCCTTGATTATTGTTGAAGGAATTTCGTAAGCTATGAATGCTTTTAAGTATTATTTCTTGACATAGCACCGTTAAAATATGATTAAATTGCATGGGTTAATTAGAACATTCAGATTAAATAACGATGTCTAAACACACCACCCAACAATTAATTGATGAATGATATCTGTAAAACATTAATATGACGATATAGTTGCAATTTTAAGTATCATTACGAAATAAATTAGAGATTCAAAAGGCAAAGTTTGTTAATATTTTAGTATTGGATGAACACCGATAAAAGATAGTGCAATAAAAAATAACAAAGGAATAATTTACAAGTAATTCTTCACTGAAAAAATTAATTTAAATTATTAAAAAAAACTATTTGTAAAAGTACTGCTTTTAGAAAAGAGTTTTGAATCTCATTTAATCGTAATTTGTCGTATTGCTTAAAAAGCTCAGCATGTACATTTTTAAATCTGTAATTAAATTCATATTGATACAGCTGAGGTAAGCAAATTCTAAACAAATGTACATTTACACATAGAATATATATATATATATATATATATATATATATATATATATATATATATATATATATATTAAAGTCATGTATTTATTTTTCACTATTTATTTGAATTGAATATTCAGCTAAAAGTACTTCTCTTAATAGTGTACAGTTTTCTTTAAATTAATTGAGAAATCCGAATGATAAAGAAATGCATGCGTGATTAAATATTTTTGCATTTCATTTACATACTTAAACAATGCAATGATTTTATTATTCTATTGATTATTTGTTATTTCAAATGCTTCAAATTGCTAAATTTACCATTGCAGACCTAACACATTGCCCGGGAACTGGTATTCACTTTTTAGTGTGGTACAATATAGGTGAAAACCAATTACCACAATGTAAAGGGTGTTTTTTTAGTGGTATAGAACTTTAAATTGCAATAAAACAACGATGTATTATTCGATTGACATGAATTTTTTTTATTCGAAAGATAATCTTGTGGCATTACATTTAACATATGATTTCTGGCATATGACTGCCACGGCTGGCCGGATGTAGTCCAATCTGGACGTCCAATTTTCGATGACTTTTTCCAACATTTGTGGAAGTATATCGGCAATAACACGGCGAATGTTGTCTTCCAAATGGTCAAGCGTTTGTGGCTTATCCGCATAGAACAATGACTTTACATAGCCCCACAAAAAATAGTCTAGCGGTGTTAAATCACAAGATCTTGGAGGCCAATTCACAGGTCCAAAACGTGAAATTAGGCGGTCACCAAACGTGTCTTTCAATAAATTGATTGTGGCATGAGCTGTGTTGCGCCGTCTTGTTGGAACCACAGCTGCTGGACATCATGATTGTTCAATTTAGGAATGAAAAAGTTAGTAATCATGGCTCTATACCGATCACCATTGACTGTAACGTTGTGGCCTTCATCGTGTTTGAAGAAGGATTCCACCAGCCCATAAAGCGCACCAAACAGTCAGTTTTTCTGGATGTAACGTTGTTTCAACATACATTTGTGGATTAGCTTCACTCCAAATGAGGCAAATTTGTTTGTTGACGTAGCCATTCAACCAGAAGTGCTCTTCATCGCTAAACAAAATTCGCTTATGAAAATCGGGAATAACGGCAATCTCGTTTTGGGCCCATTCGATGAATCTACGCCTTGCTTGATGATCGTTTTGATGAATTGCCAAACCAAACTGAGAATAAATCACTTGACATCTGTTAAATCGGTTGCCATCTTGGAAAGTAATGCCAACTTAAACTTTATACCTGGAAAAAAACACTCTTTAATTGTGACACCTAATTTCCACCTCAAAGGGCTCTACTGATCTTTGGCTCTACTGATGTGAAATTGTATCCGGTGTTTAATTTTTCCGAGAGCCCTTAAAGCCAAGCAGGCACTCGAGAGATCTTTTACATGCTGCATAATCATACTACATGGTTATTGTCGATTTTTTGCATCGTGGAAATCAACCAACGTGGGCAGTGGTTAATCCACAAACTTGGGCGTCTAACCAACTACCCCAACCAGCTGGCTTATGCAATTGATTACAATATCAATTAAAGCACCATTTCGTTAATATGAAACGTATATGATTTCCTTCATAAAAGTTAAAAAACGAGTTAGATAAATACGTAAAATAAAGGCTTTTTTAGTGAAAATTATTAGTAGGCTCATATCTTATAGATAAAATACTAAACCTTCTTCATGAGGTAAGAATGCCACTAATATTGCTAATTGTTAAATAACATTTTCAATATTTTCGTTGCCAATAGCCATGTAAATAAGCAAATGAAACTAACGCATGCCTTGAAAAACGTATTTTCTCTTATTGAGTATTTTTTTATATGTATATTACTATGAAAATATCACTTTCAAACAAAATACTTCATGTAAAATAATTTACAGTTTATTTCAACAATATGTTATGTTTATGTTTCCGTATTGAGTTTCATCATTTTTGAAAATAATAGATATATCATGTCTCACATAAATTTTAATTCAATTTCTCCTCATTTTCAAAAATTGTGTTAAATAGCATTAATCAATTAAGTCTCTGTCCATTGCTTTTGTTAATTCTGTAGCAATTAAATATGTTCCTTCGATAACTTCGACACAATCTATGTTTCTTAATATTTAGCTCCAAACGATTATGCCAAAACATGTGTAGACATCCTACCGAAAAGAAGAAACAGTAAATTTCATCGAATTCATTTCGGAGAGTACTTCCCCCTCTTTATTCCTTCTCATTTCCTACCGAAAAAAATCATATTTGTCTTGTCGAAGGGATATCATAGATCATTACTAGATCGATATAGCACTCCACCCATTTGTTTACCGCCATTTCCAGTACCCGAAATATCGACAGCGAGCAGCCTTAAATGACGACAAGGAAGAGTCCAAAAACACGTTTAATTTTGTCCCTCTCCCCTTAAATTTGATTTTTTCCGGATAATGGTATACTAAATCATGCTTATTGATTTGTGCACCAAATTTTGAAAGAGGGTATCCCTAGACTTAAGAGAAGTATTCTTCCACCAAGCCACAATGAGAAAAGGGAATTGGAAATTCTTGTTTTGATCTGATTCGAAGTCCAATAGCTACTTAAATTCTTTTTCTATTAACTTTGTTTTAATCAACATTGTACTTTCTAATCTTTCGATGAAAAAGAAATCACTTTCAAATGGATCGATTACCTTTAAAGCTCGCTTTGGGAATTTGAATTACAAGAAAAAGTGTTCTTTTTGTACGTTTAAGACAGTATAATTTGAAATACTATAATACGTTCTTGTAAACTTCAGTAGATGGTTAAAATAAAAGTGAAAATACATTTGTCATCAATTATACAGCAACCCATATGAAGAAATAAATTGTACCGATGTGCAACTTTGTATTATTAAAAATAAATTTACACAATTTTTTGGATGTAAACTATTGCCAAGAAATTAATTCAAATGCTTACAAAACAAAATGGAACTTTCTATGTTTCCTTACTGCAGTTTTGTCGTCAAAAACTTACAATCATTATTTCATTACGCATCTTCAGCAAAATGTATCTTTGTAAAAAGTGCCAATGTGTCTCGTAATTGAAGGCAAACTGAGTTTACGAATCGAAGAAAATAACTTCAATCTAATCGTTATCATTAAACAGCTCCATTTCCTTAGACTTTGAATGTTCAAAGAAAATTTTCCGAGCAATAGACAAATCTTATTTTAATGAACTAAATTCATGATGGTCACCTGATAAATACAACCGAATGTCCTTCATTGAACTAAAAACTGACTTAGACTTGTAATTAATATTTCAATTTTATAATGAGCTCAATTCATGATGATCACATCATAAAGACAAACACGTGTTCTCCATTAAATTGAAAACAGACATTCAACTCATTATACTTGTTGTTCTATTTTGGTAAAGCTTAGATAAAATTTCAAATTTCCTAATTGAGTAAAAATGTTTAAATGTTATAAAAAAAATGTCCTCAAATTATTTTTTAAAATTAAAAAAAAATCGTATTTTTTGCATATACTTTTAAATAAAATGCATTTTGTATACATATAAACTTTTTAGAGACGGTTTCTGCAGACAGCGAAAGTTGGCAACACCGAAGAGCGTGAACAAACTATTTGGAAACACAGGGTTGCATTAATCGTGTATATATGACGTCACATGAGTTTTTGAATTGATTGGATTGAATGGCGAGGTTATCATTATCATGTGACTGTGATGTCACATGAATTTAGCCTATTGATAAAGTTGTTCAAGTATTAAGATTCCTTATAGAAAAATTTTCAAAATTAAAAAATATATCTTATGTTACACGTGTACTTTTATATCAAGTGCATTAAGTTTACCCGTGTGTGTTATTATTGTTGACAAACATGCACATTTAAAAAGAAAGTTTCTGCAAAATGCAAAAGCTGGCAACAACAAAGTTCAGGAGCTTATTGGCAGAAAACACGTGATTATACATTTATCTTTTGACTTTGACGTTACATGATTTTATACCAATGACTAATTCAATTAATAATACTTGTGAGCATTTTAATACAGTTATTGAAATAAAAGAATTATAGGAGACCTTTAAATGCTGAAGAATACATATAATTCAGAAATCAAATTTCCAATTGACATAAATAGAAGTATCAAGAACTTTAAAAGATATGAAAATCTTACCCAGTTAAAACTTTCTTTAACGCCTCATATAACAAAAAAGAGTTTTTAAATTCTTCCTCAAAAATTATTCATATCTGTTAAATTGTTTTAGCTTTGAATAAGCCTATTTAGATATCTGCACTATTTGGCGTGCGAAGTTCTACCCATTTTTGAATGTGCACATTTGCAATGGAATTGATGCCACATATGGTGTTGTATGACAGAAATCATTGCCCAATAAAACGTGTGGAATATATCATAGGGTGTAACATAAAGTATATCATAGGGTGTAACATGGAAAGCGAGAAGGAGCATATGAAGAAGGAGCATATTGTTATACGAGTTCAATAAAAAAACGTATGGCAGCTGCACCATGTCGTAATGTTTTTCAAGTTTATGGGGAGGATGCAATAGATCAAACAGGGGTTGCCAACACACGTCAATCATGCCACGTAGACGTTCTATCAGTGGCATCCCACAAGACTTACTGAAGAAATAAAAATTTTAAATGTAAATAACAAGCATTCACATTTCTTATCATTCTATTCAAATAAGGTTGTCTTAAGCAAAAACTTCAAAATTTGGATCAAAATATGTTTGTGAATATTTTTTTTATGTTATAAACACAATAAAATAAATATAACTCATAACTAGCTGATATAAACCTAAAATAACGTAATTTTATAAGCATCTTCAAGATCTAATCCTAATATAGATGACTTAGTAATTAAAGAAAATAATTCAAAAAGTCTTATTAAGAAAGTACTGGCTGTTTAGTAATTATATTTAGAATTAAATGCTTCAAGATATTATTTTTATTTGATACCAAACCTGAGTGAACATGTAAAAAGTCTTTTAACGATAAAACCTAAGTTTATACTATTGTTTATTTATTACATTACTTTTAAATGTCAACTACATAGACTTGCATTAAAAAATGTGCGATTTGCGTAAAATTCTCATAATAAGCCTATAAGTAAAATTTTTTTCACTTTTTCATATTTTTTTGTTTTTTGGAAATATTGGAAGACCCACGTATGTATTAATTTTTAATCAAACAGTGGCATGCATAATTTTGTTTATCATATAGTGGCTTTCTTCCCAAAAAGATTTGAGAAAGCACACGTAGTCGATGATTTCGTACATTTAGGGAAAAAAGCAGAATCAGCCAATATCAGGCTAGGTATGGACGTCCATCACACGCTCGAGAAGACAATATTCACTAAGCCATAAGGAACAACCCGAATCCAATCATATACAATTAGCGCAGATCTTCAACATACACCGGACAACAATCAAGAGACGGCTGGTTAACTTGGGTTTTACGATAAAGTTGAATTGTTGGGTTCCATATAACCGGACAGCTAAACAACGGAAATTGCCACCTGTGTGTTACCACTTACTTTCCCGATACAAAAATGACGCATTCTTGACACGAATTGTGACAGGGGATGGGAAGTGGGTTATGTACTGTAACGTAAAGTGTGGTAGGATGTATGTGACCCTTCTGATCTACCTGCATCGACTTCAAAAGACGAACTTCATCCCAAGAAGGTGTTATTGTATGTGTGGTGCGAAGTGCAGGGAATAATTTCCTGGGAGGTCCTGCCTCTCAACCAAAACATCAATGCTGCCTTCTTCTGTTTATAGGTAGGCAGACAGCATTCAAATTTGGTGGCAAAGAGCCTGGCCTATTAAATCGTCGTGGTGTTATCCTTCACTCGATAACACCAAGCCATATGCAGCTGTCATCACTCACCAAAAGTTAATAGGCTTTGGTTGGGAGGTCTCACCTAACTCTTCCTATTCTCCTGATTGAGCACCATCGCATATTTCATGCGTTGATCAATTCCTTCAATCAGAAAATCTTTGATGACCTTGGGCTAATTTTCATTCTTGAATGGATTACACACATGCACCTTTTCTTTTTTTCACTTTAGTATTCTTGAAAATTATGATGCTTATTTCTATTTGTAAATGATCTGAGAATTAAATATTTTAAATTAAATGAAATTAAAAATAATAAATGAGATAATTTAATAATTTAAGTAGTTTTAAATATGAACAAAAATATTGATTAGGAAAACTTATCTATCTCCGAGTTGTAGTTTTTATATCGAAAGCAACTGCAAAGGTGTGGACAGAGCTTCTTAGGCTGTACTAATCTAATACGACTAGATGTATAAAAATAATAAAAATTATATCGAATTCTTATAGATTTTGTTAACTAAGATAATGGGAAAATATATACATTTGAAGAAAGAAATGTTAAATTTTAATACCGTATGTACTGTTTTTTCCCTTGAAAGTTTAATTTAAAATGTATAATACATTTTTCATTTTAATTACATCAACAAAATTTAAAACATAAAATAATAATGCAAAATTTAGATCATTTTATAAGTGAATTTATTTTTATAGGTAAGTTATAAATACTGTAAAAATAGCAACACACACATTTCTGTGAATATTCATTTTTTCAGCTTAAAAATTACCCATATTAGTAAAGCGAAGTAAGTTTCTTTTATTTTCTATGAAAACACGTATGTGATCTACACTTGTCATATTCGCTGCATATCTTACCAGTAGATACATTTAACTAGCCAGATTCTAAGGCATTGAATCTCTTATAATAATCACCACTGATGTTCTAAATTCTCCCCATTTGCAGTTTCACACACTTATCCAATCAACTAGGCTTGCAAACGTAGAGTAGTCATGTAATATGCAGAGAAAATGCTTCTGTGAGCAATAGCTGAAGAGTTAATATTGCGTGGCTGCGTCTTCACAATGTCGCTCATTACACAGACGTGTGTTCTGTTACTAATATCTGGTAATATTCGCCCACTTGAAGTTGCGCATTTATGACAGTTGAGTCGATAGGACATTCATGTTTGGAATGCTTCTGGAATGGATTTGTGGGTAATTTTAGGTGGAGGAAATTACTAAACTGATGTAAAGCTGGTAAAGCAATTCTGAAAATTTCATTGTTAGCATACAGAGCTTGTAAATGCAATACTAAATAAAAACAAATTACGTTTGTGTTATTCATAAAATATAACACGTTTCTTTTTAACTATACTAAAAAATGTCATACTATAAGTGATAAAGAAGTACAGCCTTTTAATCTTATAAAATGTTTTTAAAATTCATTTAATTGACGGTTTAATGTGGTTATAACAAAAAAGACAGGTATTGGAAATTGAAAAATATTGTAAAACAATGTTTCGAAGGATAAGACTACTAGCCTAACTTCTTAAAATATTTTGAACTCACACTTTAAAAAATTTGCTTATAAATATGATATTTAAAAAAGGCTTAATAATTTTTTTAAAAAACTGTAATTGATTTTCAAATATACTACTGTTCTTCATTATATATTGAAATTATGTATTTTGTACAAAACCAATTTCATCAGGTTGAAAGTATATGTTAATACTTTTTTTGATTTCTCTAATTCGGGGATTTATATTAACATCAATACTTATTAAAATTAATACAAATCAAAGGTTAATTATTTATATTGGAATTTTTTCTAATTTCATTTACAGGACACTTTCTTTCAGTCAAAAAATATTTTCGAAATGGAAGAAAAATATTTTTTTATTAAGTCCTTGAAATTATTTGTCTTCTTGTAGAAAAGAAAATTTTTGTGCAATTAATGGTTTATTTCTGAACTTCAGAAATTAGGATACTAACTTACGTTTTATAGTATACCTCTCATTTGACTTCATTTAAGAATTTTTTATATATTTGAGAAAATATATATAACACCCGAGAATATTAATTATTTATGGTAATATAATTTGGTTTTATTTGCGGAATATTTTTCCGAGTTTGAAATAGAAAACATTTCAGTAAAAAGCAGATTTTGAATAATGTTCCTTGAAACACACACAGTTATCAAAATACTATTTTAATATTTATATAAAGTTTCTTATAAAAATAAAAGAAACTTCATCAAGAAAGATGGACAGTAGAAGCTGTTTTTGTGCGATCCTTTTTTTATGCAATTTGTTTTGAGCGATTTATTTATTTTTTTATGCAATCTCTTTTTATGCGTTATATCAATTTCAACGACTAGCAACGACAAAGGTTTATCTTTCCAACAAATCAGAAAAAAACATTTTCTCAAAATAGATACCAATTCCTATAGGAGTTTGAAATTCCAAAAAGAGCTTCGATCATGCATATCTAGTTACCGTGACGTTTACAAGCAACTGACTGCCGTGGTAAAAATTTATCACATTTACTTTATGGTACCAAAAATAAATCTATTGAAATTGTTTCTTCAAGTGACGAAAGCGATTTTATGTGAACTTATTCATGACATAAAGATAATCGTTTCAGATTATGACGAGTAGCAGGAAATAATGCATGTGCATTTTGAAAACTTTTCCATGTATACCATGAGAAATTAAATATTTTAAAAATATTTCAAAGTGTAATTTAAATACTTATTTTACTTGAAAGCACTTTCTCATAAATTTCGTAAGTAATTGACATATTTCCTAAGTGCGACATTTTTCATATGCGGTCCCTCTCCGCCACATAAAAAAATCTATACTATATCGACAAAGTTGCTTGTTATTTATGAAATTTTCGAATATTTTTTGAGGGGTTTCTTTTAACGTTTTCTCTATCTACCGCACAAAATCAGGTTTTACTGTATATACTATATAACTATGTACTAAACAGCCATAAATCTAATAAAGCTAAGCATTAAATAAAAAAATAACTATACACACACACAGTATAGGTCAAACACACACAAGTAATAATAAAAATAAATTAAGTTAATTCCTACTTAGGTCAACGTAATACAAATAAAAGTCTTCTTTTCTCCGATCTGTGTTGTCCTCAGTGTGTGATTGGTGTCTTGCCTCTGTCATATACAAATTAATCCCTGAGTCCCTGATCATGGGTTCCCCCCCCCACGTATATACCGCACCCATTTCTTATGATACACGTACCGTTCCAATGCTGTATAAGGTATTTGCACGAGCTGATTATTTGGCGACAAAAAAAATTGGTGTTGCCATTCGTAATTTTGGAGTTTCTATCACTATAACTGTAATCGGGAGTGCCATTTTGTCTGCATTGACAGGATCTCGAGTGCATATCTTTAAATAACTATACCTTAAATATCATGTCTATCGGTTGAACGAAACGATCACTGGAAGTCCATATATTGGCAAAGTTTTTTTATGCGACGACCTGGTATATATTTTCACTTAAAATTTAAAACATGTACATATTGTCCTCTTTTAAATCCACTGTATTCCTCTTGCTACACGTTTTAGATGTTTCATGTTTGATTTTGTGTAATTTGCTTAGCTTATACTATTTTGGAAAAACTATTTGCAGCTTGATTTATTCCAACCTTAAAGGTTTATAGAGAAAAAATTAGGAAGCATAAAATAATGATAGATGAGATGAATAGCCTTAATGCCTAACATTTCTCTTTGGTTTGTTTTCACATTAAAGGCTAAATGGAATCGAGGACGCATTTATTAAACGAGTTTTTGCTCGATTGCGATTTTTAAGCTACCGATTGTCCTCAACCTCAGTAATATGGATATGAAGAACAAATTCAGTTTTTTGAATTTTTTTTTATACATACAATCAAAATCCTATAATGGAATGGAATTAGTTAAATGCATTCGAGAGGTTCTTTCTATTTGAAAAATAAGTAATTTGCCTAGAAATAGTAAATTATTTTCGTCATTAAAGGAGATGTGGACTCATTTTCAATTTATGGATCTTGAAATTATTTTTAAATACTCATAACGTTTTATGCGATCAATTTGTATTTAAAATGTTTTTCATTAAATACGATTCAAAAACACATTTTAAAAATATTATAAAAATGTTCAGGTTATACTGGACGAAAAACTATTGTAAAATTGAAGTAACAACACAAAAAAGAAATATGTTTCTTAATTATATTTATTGAAAAAATTATCGGCCTCGTTATGTAAGCTGTTTTTATGGATTTATTGGTAAATTGAACAATTTAAAGTACAGTTACTTGACTTACACAGTTACAGTTACTTATACAGTAAATGAATTTAAAAGAAAATGGGCAACAATTGTGATTAAGCTAATGATAGTTAAAATATTTCATTTCTCTCCGCATTTATATAAAATTTTATCAAAATTTTGCATTGTCAATTGCAAATACATATTTTAATACTCTTTGATTCGCTTTTAATTATTGATATAAATCACTTACTTTTACTCTTTAAGTTAATCATATAAAATATTCTTTCTCTTTTGTTTATATTTTTTATCCCAATCAGTAGTGATAAATTTCCATGTGTGGTACTATTCATTTTTGCTGCAAGTAATAATAACTTGCACGTACTTTATTTCACTTATTGTTCAGTTTGCAAGGTTTTTAATTTGCTATCAATATTTTTGTTGCAATATTATCTTCATTTATTATAAAAATTTAAGTTTATGAAACGAATTGTATGAAATCTTTTTTGATTACAGTTTTCATATTTTTCTGTATATCAAAATATTTGTATCATAACTAAAATATGCTTTATTTAATTATCTATTTTTAGAAATGGCATTGATTACTTGTTTTATATGTAAATAGTTTATACATTGGAACTAAAAAATAAATACTATGTATATTGATTTCTACTTATGAATTAGTTTCTTAACATTCAATTAATTTTCGTAATTAGAATATATTTCGTATATTGGGTCGACAGAGAAGTACTTTAGGTTTCTAATGTAAAAGAAATATCAACGTATTCATATACGAATAAAGGAACTTGAAAGAGCTAAACATCTTCTGTTATGTTTCATGACCTCTTTCAATCTTCCTGGTAACTGCATGATCCGGCCCTAATAAAAATTCTGGTCTTTATTAGCAAAAAAACTCAAACAAGTGCGATTGAATGCTGTTGTTATTTCTGAAATTTTTACTATTTAAATATTTCGTTAACTCCGAAATGATAATCTGATGATACAACGTCGAGATAAAAAAATAATCTGAAGTATCATTAAGGTATCCGACTATACGTTCGGAACCATGATTTTCAAAAGTGCATAAATGGATAATTTTCATATTTAGTGTCAATTAGATTAAAATATATGCATAAAATGGTTTTAAGCACATTTTGACAAAAAAATTTATTTAAATACAATATTTTGGCCAAAAATTAACTTAGAACAATCTTTTTTCTAAATGTTCTCCTTTTGTGAAAAAATGCTTCTATTAGAATAATATTTTGCCTGTATATAGCTCAGACCTCTGTTTAGAGGCTCAACTAGAATTTTTGAAATATATAACTTAGAAGTGGGTTTATATTCATATTTTACGACAACACAGGGGAGCAATTTTAAGAAAAAAACACGAATAATTATTTCAATTGGTGGTAACTCTGAAAATAATGTGATATTTTCAAAATTTCTAGTTAAGACATTGTAGAGAGCTCTGAGCTATATGCAGGCAAAATATTATTATAATAGAACCATTTTTCCCAAAATGAATGATAAAAATTAGATTTATTACGATTATTTCTAATCTCACTTGGTTGAGTTTTTCTAATTGTCTTGGTGGACAGCAAAAGGACTCTTTGCAGGCCACTATTTGCCCACTCCTGTTCTAGCCCACACTAGAAACAGTCGTCCTTGCTTGTTGTAAACAACGACCCACGTTAAAACAATCAGGATGAGATTTTATTGAAATCCTTTAAGAAAGAAATTTATTTTTGTTAAACAAATGAATATGTCAAAAAGTATAATGTGTCACATAGAAAACGAAAATCTTAGACTAAGAGTTTATCGAAGGAAAACTGGTCGTTTTCTAACCAAATCTTTAAAGCACCATAGGTACTTTTAAGCAAAAGTACTGTTATGGTGGCAGAGTTATGGCGGCAGAAGTTGAGGTACTCTTACGGCTACATCAAACTTCTGTTTACAGACGAGAATATATTTGATGTTGTCTTTCAACCACTAGAATGATCACGTATGTAAAAAGAAAAGCAAAGTAGGAGAAAAAATGCAAGCAGAGAGGTTATCATCTGGCTAATTAACTGGTTTGCCCGTACTGCGTACGGGCTAAGTAGACCTGACCATAGCTGGTTTTATAATAGTCTGAAAGAATTTTAGAAATGTATAATTTTTAAAATTGTAAGTAATAGCTCGTCAAGCAGACTTCATATTTCCATAATCAATTTAATAGTGTGATCTGAACATAAAGCATAAACTAACTTTTACTATACATTGTTTTCATTTTTTTTTTTTAAAAAAAAGAGCAGTGTATAGTTTTAAAAGTTAAAAAATAAATAAATTTCAATAAAATTAAGAAATATTGCTAATTGTGTTAATAAAAATTGTGTACTTTGAGATTTTTATACGAATAGGAAGTACTTTTAATTGGCAAATATTTTTTGTTCATACATGTTCAACTAAGAATTTACGGCTGACATTATGTTTATTCTTCTGGACGTGGGTGCTTGTTTATGACCGTCGCATTTTAAAGAAAAGTTAGAGGTATTGGTGACGGACGTCATAATTTTGAGTCGTGGTCAAGTGATGAGGATGACACCTGAGCTTGAATCTCACTATCCTAACTTGCGCACCACACCAACGTGTTGACATTTAGCCATGACAGATTTAGAGTGCATCAACTTCCCTCTACACAGCGAATCTTCAGTGGCGTGGAGACTCTAACTCGTGAATTGACAACGTTAACCACGAGTTCAGGACCATGACTACTAGGCTAATGTGACTGCATGTTTATTTTGTGAATCCGGGAGTTATTATTATTATTATTTTTGAAACGCCGATGTCATGATAATGATCAGTTTAAAATGGTAATATTGAACTAAATGGTGTTGAAATTATGACAGAAAACAGAAAAAAGAAAATTACTGTTCTAATTAAGCATATGTTATGTTTCTATATAAAATCAAATTTTCTTATTACGCATGTGATAAAAATTTTCATTTTTTTAACAAAACGTGCACCCACTGGAGAACAAAGCTCATAAAATATATATTTAATTCACGATACGTCTTCTTCCCCCCTAAATACACTCTGTCGCAAAAAAATATATGCAGCCAGAAGAAATCAAGCTACAATCATGAAACTCGGCAAGAATGTAGTCTGGTAAGAGATATGCAAATGATTAAAATTTCGAAGCCAATGAGACAAGGCTAAGTGTGCTATGCGCATATTAGTTGCGCAACTGGGAGAGTTTAAAAGCATGAGTACGAGCGCCGTACGGCTATCCAAACGAATCTGATGACTTTGATAGACGATATTGAGACTTAGGACGCCTCTAAGACGTAACCGGCGGCAGTACGAGCAGCTGACGGACTTTGATAGGGGCCGTATAATAGGCCACAGAGAAGCAGGTTGGTCGAATAGACGTATCGGCCGCCCCCTCGGTCGGAGCGATATGGTAGTTGCTCGGTGTTGGCAACAGTGGATCACAGAAGGTAGAGTGTACCGTCGCGGAGGGTCAGGACGTCCCAGGAACACAAATGATCGCGAGGATCGTGCAATCAGAAGAGTGGCCACTTCGGCACCAACAACGTCGCTAGCATCGATTCAACGCCACTTACCTCCTTCCAGACATCCAGTGCCATCAAGAGAAACCATAAGGAGACGACTGACCGAAGTTCGCTTGAGGAGCCGACGTCCGCTAAGACGCTTACCACTGACCCCACATCATAGGCAGTGTCGACTGGATTTTTGCCGACCTCGGGCAACTTGGAGTGTGACAGACTGGAGACGTGTCATCTTCAGTGATGAATCCCGATTCAGTCTCAGTGCTGATGACCACCGCACACGTGTCTGAGGCGCACCGGCCAGCGGTCCGATCCGGCATTTATTGTCGAGCGGCATACAGCAATTTCACAAGGTGTGACAGTGTGGGGAGCAATTTCTTGGGACACGATCATCTTTAGTGGTCCTTCAAGGCACTTTGACAGCTCGCAGATACGTGGACGATATTTTAACGCCGATTGTGCTACCCATGCTATCAAGTCGCCCAGGTGCCATTTATCAACAGGATAATGCTCGTCCACATACTGCGCGACTCTCCCAACAATGTCTTCAAGGATATGACGTCCTACCATGGCCTGCCAGGTCACCAGATCTTTCGCCAATAGAGCATGTCTGGGAAGGCAACTGCAGCCGTCCCGAGATACAGGAGAATTAACTGCGCAGATGCAAAGACTATGGCAGGATCTTCCACAGGGGGTCATAAGTGATCTAATTGAATCGATGCCATGCCGAATTTCGGCTTGTATAGCTGCCAGAGGTGGCTTTACTACTTACTGATTTTTAACCTTTTGCAAGCTGTAACCGCTTAATAAAATGATATTTTGTTCTGAATTTTTAATCATTTGTTTATTTTCATATACACTACATGCATACCAAATTTCGTGAATGTAGCTCAATTTCTTCTGGGTGCATATATTTTTTTGCGACAGAGTGTATTTCATATTGCAAAGAAAAATTTCCAGTTTTGGGAATATTAATATTTATTTCATACAACGTACAATCGCAAAGAAAAAGGTTTCACCGGTAGCAGATAAGTAAATATTTGAAACATACGAGCTTATTTTTAATAAACAACTTTGCTGAGTTTTTCTTATTCTTTCTGGAAATTTTAATAAAAATTTTCATGGAAGAAAAATCTGATAACTTTTTAATCAATTCTATTCTTCAGAGGAAAAACATTTTTGTCAACAATTCCTTTTTTTCTTCGTTTTTACATAGTTTCACTATGATGTAAAACTTTGATATCAGATTATTAATTTACTTACATCCCATGCTTAATTTAAGTATATTTCTACATTCTTCTATTAAATAATAATGACCAGATCATAAACTTACAACAAGAGAATTATGAAGTCTAGGATAATAAAATGCCTTTCTATTAGGTTTTTGCCTTTCTTTAAAGCAACAAGAAAATTACGTATTTTAGGAGTTGCAGATCGATTAAAAAACTGTATTCTAAAAGTAATCAAAAATAATGGTTGGTCTTGATATTTTAAATTTGTCAAAAACTCAAGTAAATGAAATTTAATATATAGTGATTTTGTCACTACTTATACACACACACACACATATATATATATATATTATTAAAAATTTAAAACATTACACGAATATTAAAATATTTTATACTTTATCTTTTAAACCAAAATAATTAGGGAAAATTTCCTTTTATGAATTCTTATCTAATTCCAGAATTCTTTATTGAAATCAGTTATCAAAATTTTATTTGGTGATCTTTAAAAAAACAAAGGTTGCATACGTTTTTTTAAATTTTTTTGAATGATATCATTTGCGATCAGTATTTAATTTACTTCAAAAAAATTAGATAAACTAATATTTGATTAGCATTGACTCATATTAGAGTTAGAGGAACATGTCCTGCAGGTCTTAGTGCTATACATGCTTTAATTTGCAACTTAGATCCACACAATTCAGGTACGATCGATGATACCTACTCATCAGTGCCCAAAATTGCTCTATTAGGGTAAGACGGGTAGATCGTGCTAGATTTAGCGGTGTGCTTCCGGGTATTATCCTGTTAAAATGCAAAACCTGGAGGTTGTTAAAAAAGCGCAGAAGTGCGTGGAGAGCTAAAATCTTGTTGGCGAACCGTCATGTTAGTATGTCATGAATGACATCTGAAAGGTTCCACTTTAAAATGAAGTGACACTCTTAATTTAGCTCGTGGTTGCTGAGTTATTTGGATTACGACAACCAGGTGACTATCCCCGCGCTAGTAAGTGAGGGAATATAAACGTCGTACTGTTCACCTACATGAGGGCTTTTGGTGATGGACCTCGTAATTTTGAACCGTGGTCAAGTGACGTGAACGACACCTGAGCTAGCACCCCTCTCCTAACTACCATACCACAACAACGAGAGGACGTTTGAGCTCTCGATAGATTTAACGTGCATCGCTCCCCAACACGGCGGTTCTTTAGTGGTACTGGGCTCGAACTCGTGACAAGGCCAGCCACGATCCAATACCTTCACCATTTGGCTACAGCGGCCACATCCTTGTGCTTAGCAGAACTTCTCGACTTGTCTTTTCTAATGATCGATGCATATTTCAAAGCTGGACCCATCGCTGAAAACAATTCTTCTCCTGTCCGTGAGATTCCAAGTAAAACTCATCCAGAACCAATGTCAAAGCTGCTATTGGTGCGCCAGTGGGCTTAGTGGTGTGAAAAATATTCAACACAATCTCCTTCATGGCTGCTTGAATCAACTCTTCGATGGCTTACCTGCTGGTGGCCATTGTAGT